>DWCF01000952.1:0-35997 GCA_018230265.1 Delias oraia
CAGATCGCTCAAGATCGGAATAGGTGGGCGTCTATGGGAGAGGCCTGTGTCCAGCAGTGGACTTGATAGGCTGATGATGATGAAAATGAAGGTTTATGAATGAATTATTCTTTAGTAGTTTTATTTTATTTTACTTCCTTTTGTTATATAGCACACAGTAATACGAATTCATTAATCACACTCTCAAATAACTATAAGAAAGTAAATGTCCTTTTTTATGAACGTTGCGAGGCGAAACATATGTCACATACTTACCGAAATTGTGGTGCTTAAATTATATCCTACTATCTACGTATACTATATACAACTGTTGACATATGGATCTGAACACGTTTCAGATTTTATTATTTCGCTTACGATGGGTCTGATGGAGAAGCTCAGAGTCACTCCGCATGCTATGGAGATGGCAATGCTCGGAGTCTCGCTGCGAGATAAAATCAGAAATGAGGTTATCCTCAGCCGGACCAAAGACCGGACATTACCCGCCGTATTAGTAAGTTTAAGTGGCAATGGGCTGCCAAATCGCTCGACGAACCGACAACCGATGGGGAAGAAAGGTTCTCGAGTGGCGACCGCGTACCGGAAAACACAGAGTGGGGCGTCCCGCCACACGATGGAAAGACGATCTCACGAAGGTCGCGGGCTACCGCTGGATCCAGATCGCTCAAGATCACAACAGGTGGACTTCTTTGGGGGAGGCCTATGTCCAGCAGTGAACTTGAACAGGTCGATGAAGATGATATACTACTTTTAATATAGTATTACGTGTAATTATTATTTTATCACTTTTATAAATTAAATGCTTAACCTATATAAATCTTATAAAACCTAGATTACGGATTTCTTAAAATCTTAAAAATTATTTTTAAGTTCAACATACTAGAGGAATTTAGGGTAGGGCAGCTTTTCTTAAATTCCCCAACTCATTAGGATACATCAACAGACATCTGGTTCTGCATAAAAGTTGTGAAACAACAAACATCGAGGTGACGCGGAAAACTTTGTTTTCCAATATTTTTTTATTCAAATTTGACATGATCTTGGCTTCAATTTATTGGGTATTTTAAATATATAAAAAAATCCACTGTATCTGCTTTAAACAAAAAAAAATATATATATATTAATTTCATAAATATGAAGGGCTGTGTGGCATACTGCAGGAAGACGTCAATCTGTCATGCCATAGTTACTTATTACTTTTCAATACGATTACCGTACTTAAGAAACTCTTCCAGATTTTAAGAGAATTCGTTTAAAAATTGCTAACTGAATATCTTGATCTTTTTAGCACCCCTATCTATAAATAATACAAACAATTAGGAAATTTCCAACGCATTAAATAGCCAGTTAACACGGGGAGGTCATTAGGGTTGTCACATCGGTACATTAGGGGAGAAATATTTGTTCGTGTCAGTAATTACTTGTAAACGGTTTTTTGTTACTCCGTCATTAGTGGTTATGAAATTTTTAACACCTTAATGATGTTTATAGACTAAATAAAAAATACAAAAAGACTTATCCGAATGAAACGAACCATTCAAATATAAGGCTATGTTTGACCTGCACAATGATCAATATATATCTTATATGATAAATCATTATATTATTATGTGAAATGAAAAACTTGTACACGTGTTTAAGAGAATTTTGTGAACCAATTGGTTTTTTGGTATTTAAATTCTTTGAAATTATAATTAAACATTATCCAATCTTGGGAATTCTTCAATCAATGGGACCCGCTCGTCCGAATTGATACCATGAGCTCATAGAATACTCAGCGTGAATCGGTAGTTGTATAGTTTCGTTGAGTGAGTAGGGATATCTGAGGCTCTTGAAAATATGCCGCTTGAGCAGCCTAAAAACCCGGCAACACAACCAAAGCGCAGGCTGAGGTGCGATTGTCCATGGGCAGTGGCGTTCTCTTCGCATAAAAAAGATCCATCTGCTCCGTAATCCGCTATACCATAAAATAAAAAAGAATAACACTAAAAAGGATTAAGTTAACAAATTTTCGAGTGTTTCTATATGAGAGTAAAAGAACGTAAAAACACATCGCTTGCCATAAGCGTTATTCCAAACATATCGTAAACACTGAACAAATGTTTGAAAGCTACACGCGACGGGAACTATAACAGTTTGAAACTGTTACGTCCGAGCCTATTCACAAACATTACATAAAACTAAAATGTCATCGACAACACCCGTATTGATTTTTGATGTTTAAAACAAATGTTTGTATACATGTATACCCATTTTGTTACAACATTCTCTCTCTATATATGTAGATGAATTCATCTGCTAAGTGGTCTTATAAACTAACACAAAGTGAGAGGTATCAGATTCGACCCCAGTCCGAAAAAAAATTGATTTGAGAGAAATTCCGTCTTTTGAAGCGCTCTGAGAGTGGCTCACGCCTGTTGGAGAGCCATGCTGAAGCATATGACACTCTAATTGTGCCGGCCCGTCTAAAGTAATACCACGGACTCTCAGAATACCAGCGTAAAACCGTATTTGTACTGTTTCGCTGAGTAGTGAGGATATCGGAGGCCCGTGAATTTATACCGTTTTAGTGTAAAAAGCAGGCAATACAATCAAATTATGGATTGTGGCGTGTTTATTAATGAACGACGGTGATCTTTTACGATAGAGAAGTCTCGAGAAATTAGCTATTTTAAAATAACCTTTTTTTCATATATCAAACTAAATAAACATTAATTTCATGTTCAAATAAAGTTAAACCATAAAGGAAGTGAACATTTATAACTAATAAAAATACAATTTAAATCTTGTAATATACAATTTATGTTTTGAGGGAAATTTCTTTTAAAATATCGTCGAAATCTAACCCCCGAACGCGGAAGCGTTTACAATTTGAAGATCCTAATTAAGGAATTAGTGCAAAGGTTTGTTATTGTGATAATTTTGCTGAATTATTTATGAAAGAGCAAAAACTTGGTAACAGGAGGCACCATAAATAATATTAATCTCTCCTTAGACGACATTAAGTATGAAAATTTTCTAAAATGAAATTTTCTTGGACGATAAAGTTTAACTAGTTTTTTAATGTTGTTTATATTTGTGTATTTTGTGTAAAATAATATTTAATACAATAATTGTAATTGCCAGTGTTGACATATGTATCTAAAACGTGGTCGCTAACGATGGGTCTGATAGAGAATCTCAGAGCCACTCAGCGAGCTATGGAGAGGGCAATGCTCTAAATCTCGCAACGAGATAAAATCTGAAATGAGGTTATCCGCAGCCGAACCAAAGTAACAGACATTGCCCGCCGTATCAGTAAGTTGAAGTGGCAATGGGCTGGTCACATCACGACGAACTAATGGGGAAGAAAGGTTCTCGAGTGGCGACCGCGTACGGGAAAACGCAGAGTGCGGCGTCCCGCCACGCTATGGAAAGACGATCTCATGAAGGTCGCGGGCAGCCGCTGTAATAGGTAGGCGTCTTCGGGGAGGCCTATGTCCATCAGCGGACTTGATAAGCTGATAATGATGATATCCAAAATATATTTATATTATTTGTATTCTTGACAAGTAAAATTCTACCATGTTTTAAATTCATCTATTTAATATGATAGATTATACAATATCGTTAGCATTATTTAAGATGATAGATATGATATCTTCATAGGATTTAATATTTTTACTTATATTGTGGAGAACGGAGCAGGCAGATCCACTGATGGTATGGTGACTCGGCGCCTGAGCGCCTGATTTTGCGTCTGAGGTGGTATGATGTGTCACCTGAGCTACCCTAGCTCTCCAAGAAACTGCAGAAGCCCATTAAAAAGCAGTTTCCTAGACATTCATTTACTAGCAAAAACATAATGAAATAGCAAAAATCCCGTCTGATACAGCTATAAATTGGTACATAATTGGGGATTAATTTAAAGGCATCTTATCAACATTAATCCAAGTAAGACTGGTATAGTGCAAATATACGACTATTAGTGGTCACATCTCACATTAACTGGTTATATCTTGAATTGTCCGCAACCTCTAATTGGTACTAAATGCTTTAACATTAGTAGCTGCGGAAGTGAATAGTCAGCGTGAAACGATACTTGTACTGAGTTTCGTAGAGTGAGTGAGGCCGTAAAAGGCCGTCAACACCACAAATACGCGGCTGTGGTGCGGTTGTACATGGGCGGCGGTTTCCTTACCATATAGGATACCTGCCTGCTCCGTTGTCCACTGTAGAATTAAAAAAAACCGAACTGTTGTTCTTACAACATTTGAGACACCAGAAACGTTCTATCACAACATAAATTGTATAATATTTACTATACTATAGTTATATACTATGTTTTTATTTGTATAGTTATATATACTTATATACTATAGTTTAAAAATTATAATGAATATAATTAAATTTTCATCACATATAGACAGCCTCAAAGCTATGTTGCCTTATAGGCCCACCAAAAAGCGAAAGGTTCGATCCGAATAAAAAGTTTATAATTTATTCGGTCTTTGGAAGGGCTTAACAGTGGCCGGGCCAATAGAAGGATATGCTGACCTGCTGTAGCTAGGATAGATATATTTTATTTGTTTGAAGCTCTTACTTTGCTTTCATTCTATGTATTACTTCGCTAAAACCAATGTGCTGTCTACACAATAGTCGAAAAGAGCTAAAAGCAAGGGTGCTAATTAATATGAATGCTCCGAAATCTCAAGTTGGAAGACGTCTTGGCAGAATTAATGCCAAGTGACGGCAGCAGACAAACATCACATGCTTACAAGTTAAATACTGCCTTCGCTTCAGATTTACATGTGGCTATTAAAATAAACCTAACCGAAAACGAAACTAATTCAACTACGAAGATTGAGAGCCAAGTTATCTTACTAATTACATGCATTTATAGCAACACAAATATACATATATCTGTAGAATTTTCGTCAGTTAATAGTTGAATTTTTATAGTAGCGAGTCTCCTATATGCTAAGAGATGTATAACCGCGCCGCAATCCGAGCTTTATATTGCCGTTTAACTTAAAAGAAAGGCTTAGAATTGTACTTCTCCATATCATCCCGTGGATGTCGTATGAGGTGGTTAAAGGACAAACCGGAGGTCGGTCCTCCGTGTACTACATAAAATCTGCGATCCCCAACCCGCTTGCCAAGCGTGGTGATTATGGCAAATATCCCCATCTTAAAAAACCTTATGAATACCTATATACTACAAACATACAGGGCTTCCAAGGTATGCATGGAGGTCCGAAGGGGAAGCCTATGTCCATCCTACGGCCGAAATGATGAAAGATGAACTTAAAAATGTACGACACGACATTTGTACGACTTATATATATGTCATATTTGACACTTCACGTATCTTCTTCTTCTTATTTTTTGGGATTCTGTGACCGCCAGAGATTTCATATCTTATCTCATCATTTCATATCATTCCATTCTCAATCAATACGACTTGAGGATCTTTCAAAAGAAGGCCAGCAAACATATCCGCGATCCAGCAGGGACTAAGGATGACCATAGCCGAAGGACTGATCATCCCAGGTAAGACTTTTACTAATTTGCCTGCCTTTCATAAAAAATACTAATAAAGAAAAAGACGACAATATTGTCTTCGACACCTACAACCACGCGGCATATAAATAATGATGAGAATTTTACATTGTTTTGTTTAGTGGCTCAACACTCATAATATTCTAGCAAACCTAACGTTTTCATAAATTTACGGTTTTCACTTGCAGTAGATTTGCATGTTAAAATTATATAAGATTTAGTTTTACAAAAAAATGTATAAATATTGGCAATTTATTTTTAAAATGCGTATTATATATCTTTTTAATAGTAGTTAGAAAGTTGATGAAATAGTAGACGATATTAAAAAATATGATTGTCTTCATGTTGACGGATCATTAAGCGGTATGCATAAAAATTCATTGAGCTGACCTTTTTGTTTGCTTCTTGATCCTAA
Source organism: Delias oraia (assembly GCA_018230265.1). Taxonomy (NCBI): domain Eukaryota; kingdom Metazoa; phylum Arthropoda; class Insecta; order Lepidoptera; family Pieridae; genus Delias; species Delias oraia. The sequence continues at coordinate 5,957 of DWCF01000952.1, forward strand.
AAGAATTCATTAGTAAGTTGAAATGAAATAAAGATTATAGTGTCAATATAGGGTTGTTCTATACTATTCTATTAATACATTGAGATTATTGAAACACAATTTAATATTGTGAATAAGCCTTATTTGATGCCTTATCCTATGTAAATATTAGTGCGCTGTTAATGTATACAAACCTGAGGAAAACATTTAAATTCATATTAGGAGTTTACAACTCACACCATTATTGGAATCACTTATGCAACAATATCTCTTATGTATGCTAATTGATACTTATCTATATAGTATTCCAAATAAAAATAATGTCTGACAAAATATTGTGTCAAAAAATTACAGATTTATATTTTTTTATATTATATCGGACAACGCAGCAGGTGGGTCTCCTTATGGTAAGAGAATACCGCCGCCCATTGTCAAACTTGCCACAGTCCACGCATTGGTTGTGTTCACGGCTTTTTACGTTACTTAAGCGACATTTTTAAAGGCCTCCGATATCCTTACTCACTCTTCAAAACACAGTACAAGTACCGTTTCACGTTGAGCATTTTGTGACCCCTTTGGACGAGCCAGCCCAATTAGTGCGTCAGCATATGCTTCAGCATGGCTCTCCCACGAGTGATATAACACAATATTTATATCTACATAGTGGTTTCTGGATTAATCATCTTCATCAAAAATGATATCCATCCTCTCCGTGATAAAATAGGGTACAGCTGTAGTGCATTGAAAGAACGATTTGTTTCACTAATACGCTAAAGGTTTCCAAAATACGTCTTTGTATAACAATGTCGTGAGACTGCATATTCTGTCCAACAACCACAATGGCAGCTCCATTTAACATTGGAGCATTGAAGCGTCTCTCAAGCTCTCCTGCTGGTTTTTATATCACTTCTAACGCTATTTTGAACAATTGAATCAACAGATTATGATAATGTAACAGTTGTTGCTGCTTTATGCTGAAATCTCTCTAAGTTGCTCTATTGTTTTATTTAATTTTTACTATTAATTTTCTTCTGCTTTATAATTTACCAGAAAATAAATCTGAAGTAATTTGTATTCACTGTCAAGTTATGGCAGCAATGCACCAGGGCGGTGATAAATTTGTCTTTGATTCTGTAACATTGACTATAAGAAAAAAATTTAAAAACTTTCATATGTAGCCTTAAAATAGTGTAGGTTAAGTAAAATATAATAATGACCTTAAAATTTGGATTGAAACCCTGTTCTGGAATAATATTTTCACCAAATGATATCATTTGAAACACTGTTATAATTTTGGATTATCGGCATAATCGACTACTCTATCATAATTAAATGCCAATCGATGAAAAGTTCGTATTCTGTTAATATTTCATTTTTAGATATTTTTTTTCACACAAACCTTGTCCTTATTATGACCAGCAACAATGTTAAGAATAAACAAGTTTATTGCAGCCGTTCGAAAGTTATGCGCGTTATACCTACACATTATGAAGACTCGTTTCTATATAATACATAGATAATGTACTTACATTCAACCGTCGGTCTATTGCGGCAGTCAATATTTATCCGACAATTATAATCTTAAGCTAGACTTAACCTCTTAAGTAAAAAATAATTACATCTAAAGAATAGAGAAAACTTAACACCAAGGGTCAAAAAGGAAATGATCATAGAAAAGGAAAATCTGTTGAATAAATTCTTCTGGCGAACAAGTGATCTACAACTTCACATCACAAATATTAACTTTTTTATACAGCGAAAATTTACTCGAATATTAAATAATATACCTACCTATTCTTTATATCACTTTCTGAAAGGTTATACTTTATTGAGATTTATATCGCATTTCGTCCGCGGTGACCGCTAAACCGTGCATTAATACTAAAACAATAATTTTCATTACCATGTAAATTCTATTCATAACCAGCAAGTTTTCGTTGACAACTTCGTTAATCCGAAGCTAAATTAAGTTAGAACTCCAAGTTGAGCCATTCACTCGACTCTTGGCCCAACTTTACCTGTTTAATACGGCCTTAACTCGGATACCAGAACTTCAGCGAGTTTGATTGGCTCTTATTATGGACGTTTAACACCGCTGCCTTTACTAAGCTTTTCATATAAATTTAATAGAAAATATTTTCAGAAATTGCCATCTTCATGGCGGTACAATTATGTAAGGTATGGCGATTCCCTAGTTCTAAATTTTTTTAAATATTATATACGAATAAAATACGCCTAATGTATAATAATAAGAATATATTTTTATAATAGCAATGTCTTCTTGGTAAAAGTGTAATTGTTAAGTTAAAGTCAATTTTTATGTTCAATATTCGTTGCCGATGGGGCCGAAAAATGCTATAGTGGAGACTAAGAACTAGCAAGCGAAGCATAGGACGTCCACCTTCAAGATTACCAAATGACCTTACAAAGATCGACGGAAGACAATGAATTCAGGTCGCTTCTGACAGGTATGCATGAAGATCAAAGGGTTAAAGATCTTAGTAGTAGTAGATAATAATTAAATTAAATTACTAATATAATATGAATGAATAGACATTCAAAAAACATTCATTTTTGATAAATTTATTTTACAAATTGTACACTAATAAGATATTCCTATATTTTACAAGTTCATTACATCTCTACACATTGACTTACTTAAAACTATTAACTCTTCTTTAAGTCATATTTCCCTTCTTCCTGCAATGCATTCGTCTTATCTCTACCTCTAAAACGGGTCTATTACGGCTAGTAATAATTATTATAGTAATACTAAAATATACATCTTTATTTTTATGACTCTATACAGCGCAATTGTCTAGTCACTCTGGAGTTCTAAAAAACATTGCCTTCAATTAAATGGAAGGTTATGCGCGTTAGGTTATGCGGAACCTTCCATTTCATCATCATCATCATGATGAAATGGAAGGTTCGATAACTAAAGTGATATTTTTTGCATGTACTTAAAATTAAGATATGACTGAATTGTTATTACTCGTGGTACACTTACATAAAGGTAATTATTATATATGACGGCACGGGTCAATAATCTATAGGATCGCGTGTACATAATTTGTACATAATTGAATATAATAATTTTAAAACATTCGGATCATATAAGCAAAATTAAAATAATATGATTAAATTTTGTTTCATTAGTTCCTTCCTTGTTTCTAGAATATACATTTGCAGTTCCGGAACAATTATAATATCAACTTTTTCATCTTTATATAATTACAATGCAATCACTGCAATTTTTGGAGCAAACATTGCAGTATATCCAATATTTCCACATAGCAACATTCCTTATTGTCATTCTAACAACTTGATGCAAATTCACAACCAAATCCATTCAGAGATTGGCTGATTATCAGAATAATACCATTTTCTCTAAAGTGCTCTTTACTAGTCAATCATTATGTATTTTTATGGGATTGGAAAATTGTGCTGTTAGTATATAAAACAATGCTGGACCTGGCACTAATGTTAAATACCATAGTTCTTTGAAGCCAGTTAAGGAGATAATACCATATGCATGTATGATCCAATGGCCGAGTAGTATTATAAGGTTTCTTGAGTTCTTTATAGAAGATATTAGCAGCGCTGGTGCAGATTGATCTACCATAATTGAGAAATGGGAAGCTGATGTCATCATTGATATAATAATAATTATATAAGGGAAAGCACAATCTGAAAAAATGTTAAACATTTGTAAGTAAAAAGAATAAGAAAAGCCAAATTAGACTAACATTCGAAGTGATTATATTTGATTAAAATAAACATTTCACATTTTTTGTTAAAAAAATCTCATATCTATTCAAATTAGAGACTGAGAATTATTAATTAACATCCATAAGCATTATAGTGTATATTAAATGCATAATCTTAATCCTTACATATTAATCCAGCTGCCACTGTATGTATCAGTACAAGAATAGGGTAAAAATAAAGAGCACAATATATTGCCTTTTTGCCTGAATTACTTTTAACCCATAGTAGAAGTAATGGACGTAGAGTCACGGTAAGGAGTAAACTAAAGGCATAAATCAGGAGAATTATTGTGTATCTGGAAAGAAGAAAATGTTATTTTACTATAGTCATAAAAAATTATTATTTAAGGTTTTATATAGCTAATATATAGCTTGAACCTATTTTTACTCAAATTTCATTACATATTTTTAATTTACTTTAGAGTCTAGACTAAGTCCAAGACCAAGAGTCAAGACCAGTAATATTTTATAATATTTGAACTTACAATGGATAAACTGCTTCTTGCGTGCAATGCAATTTTTCTTTATAATCTGGCTGTGGGTTATGTAATAAAGTATACCAGTCAGACAGAGCTTTTGGTGTGCAAACAGATAGTGCAAGTGAGCCTGCTGGAGGTAGTACCAATAGTGCAGCTAAAGTCCCACACATAATCTCTGTTAGAGCACAAAAATGCTGTGTTACAGTTGTACCTTTCCTGGAATCAAACACGATCTTTTTATTAAATGCCATTTTAAATTATAAGCTATTATTTTAATAAGGTTAAATTTAAATGCTATTAATTTTAAATTATATATAATAATTAAAATATATAATAGGTACTCAATCCTTGAACAAACTTTACAGATATGGATACATATGATATAAAACATTCATAACATTATGTATTTTAGTAAAAGTATGCTTAAAAGAATAAAATTATAGTGAAATTATACTTGGTATATAAAAACTTTAGAAAACCCGCAATAATTCAATTTTTATTGTTAATAAATTAAATATATAATTGTATTACTTTTTTCCAGTTGCAACTATGTCAATAAAAAACCAATGTAGCACTAGTGGAAGGAGAACCATGAAGCCAAGATATTGCCAATCATACAATGAAGGCTCATCATTACACTCCACACAATAACTCGAGGCATTGGTGCGAAAGCCCCGAGGGCAAGCACCACATTCACTCCAAGTGTTATCGTCTGTCTCTGTACGCCCACAATAAATACCAGGGCAAGTTCTCACTTCAGACATGTTTACTTTCAATATTTCATAAATGATAGAAAAGCAAAAATATTTAACATGAAAATATATATTTTTTTAAATTTTATTTAAATTGTGATTGTTAGATGACAATTGACAATCTGAACAGATTTACAGAAACAGACCACGAATATTCTTTATTTGTAGGCGGCACAGGCGATATTAAATATAATAAATAGAGAGAGCATGAATTAAACTTGATAAAGCTAAAAAAATATACGAATTAATAGGAAGTAAGCATGGAGTAAGTATGGAGTTCCGCATTAAGAATAATAATAATAATTACGGCCAGTGTACAGATCATAAGAAAGTTCGATCCTTGTTATTGAATATTTTTACCTAACCCTCAAAAAATGTGAAAAGACGGTTACTCATTCGATGTATATTTTATTCATCATCATCATTTCAGCCGTAAGACGGCCACTGCTAGACATGACCTCCCCCTAAGACCTTCTCCAATATTTTATTATATATCAAGAAAAAACTGATATTATTGTATTTATTGCTGATTTCTAGTATTTATTTAAATTGCAAAACTATGTAAAATTAAACTAGAAAGAAAGAGAAGTAAGTATATTAAATTACATTTTAAAATATATTATAAGTTGAAGGAAGTATAATCATGTTTTAAGTATTATAGTGATTTTAAACACGGTTTATAACAATTATTTAAAAATATATTGGTGAATAAGGATCATTACTTAGAAATTATGTTAGTATTTTATTAATATAAAATTGGGTTACAAAATCATAATTATGTGATAATATTATCTTTATACCAAAATAACAGTTCATGATGTTCATTAAATCAATGTAATTATAACAGTATTAACGGTTTTCGAAAAAACATATTACAACTTTACAACAAACACCACGATTAAAACAATTAAGGGGTTAATTAAGCAACGCTAAAATAGATATATTATATTTATACGAAAGTGACTGTTTCTTTTTCATATTCAAACCAATTAGGTTGATATGTTGGTTCGAGAAATCAAAAATATGGAAAATCTAGAGTTTACCAATAAATTACAATTGTTTAAATTTTCCATTTTTACCGAACTTAGTGAGAAAACGTTGTCGAAGCCGCCTATAAATCATTTTAAGAATGAAGTATGCAGCCACGAGCAATGTAGCACATATGGTAAGAATAATAGCAGCTATATCTAGCATATAATATTGAATAAATGAGACTCCAACGGCTGCTGAGCGCGAGTATTTTGCTCCATCATTACGTAGTACATATTCTGTCCACCATATTGCATTTTCTGGGCCTGATATCACGGGACTTACGACCATACTCTTCAGTTTTATTATGGCCTTTTTATATCTGTAATAATGAACAACAACAATATGAATTTGTCAAAATAATTTTATTTAAGTGTCAGGTTGGCTTTAATACTTTACGTATTCCAAAATAAAATAAACCTTCTCAGAATTGATTAAAGTAAACTTAGTATTTAATTTGGTTTTGTTCAATTTCAGTTACCCCTTTGTGTTCGTAATTATCATCTTCCTTTTTACTATATTTTGGTCAACCATAGTCAGGTAACTTAAAAAAATCATACTTTTGATTCGTAGTGACGTCGCTGATAACTTTCTTCACTATTTCTTTATCCAAGTTATGGATATCTAATATTTCCCCAGCTCCGTGTCGAGTGATCTCTCCAATAAAAACTTTCCGGGACCGCACTACTGGCAGACCGATAATAGGAACCTCGTAAAATAAGGCTTCTTCTAATGAACGAGCTCCGCCATGAGTAATAAAGGTTTTAACATTTGGATGAGCTGGAAATATACAATTTTTTATAGTAATGCGGACAACGGAGCAGCCGGATTTCATCTATGGCAAATGATCACAACCGCCCACTATCCACGGTTTGGTTGTGTAGCCGACTTTTTACGCCACTTAAGAGATATAATTTCAAGGGCCTCCGATAACCTCAATCACTCAGCGAAACACTACTGTTTCACCCACAGAAGTGATAGTGTTTAGACACTCGTCCGACCACTGTTAAGCCCTTACAATGACCGAATAAATTATAATTTTTTTATTCGGACCGGGATCGAACCCGATACTTCTTACTTCGTGGTAGGCTTATAAAACTCTGTTCCTGCTAATTTATTACACTTAAAACATAAAAAAACTATAAATACTACCTACCTCACCAACTATTATTAAAACTTATCTTTTTCGTTTCTCAACGTTTCTCGTCCAAAACCGTAAGCTCATTTATCTTAGTTCAAAATACATCATCAGCAAAACACACATTTGATTGCCATTGTTTGACAGCAGTGCTTGTTTTGTTTCATACTTACCCAGAACTTCCTGCTGCGGGAACCAAAAGTTGGTTATAACGTTGTCTGGTTTATTTATCATTGTTGTGTTGCCGATTTTCCACAAAACTAGAAAAGGTAGTTCTCTGAAAGCATCTGTGAGTGTTTGCAATATTTTATTTGAAAGATGCTCAGGTTCCTGAAGAGCGCCAAAGCTAAAGTATACTACGCCTTTATTTGCTGAATCCAGAATATCTTTTAGACCCTTGAAAATACCGACATCGTAAAATCATTCAATTCTTATACAAAACTAAAAAAAAATTAAAAAATATAAATGTACCTGCTGTAAAGGTAAGCCTGGTTTAATATGCATTCTATCAACAAACGAAATTGCTTGAACGATTGGTCTATTACCAATTAAAGCTGGATTGGAAGCAATCAATAGGATATCAATGTCATATTCAATCTCGATAAGAGGACGTTTTAAGCCAAACATTTTCTTAGCAGCAGTTTCACATAGAGGAAGATAGCTGTAGTAATACTCATTCTTAGTGTTAAAATGACGGTAAAATTCAATAATTTTTTGCCATTTGGTCAAATTTCTATAGTTCAGTACATTTTCATCGGGATATAGTAAAGGATGTATCGGGGTACCTTTACTCTCATATTGGTGGACTTTACCAGTCGACGTGGTAATGGAAATATGAGGTGCGTTATATTTGTCGGCTAGTGCATAGAAGAGTGGCACTTCGGCCTCTGTTATGACTAAGTCGAACTTAACGTTTGGGTTAATTAATAACGAAGACATCGCCTGTGATTTTAGCTGAGCGATAGCTAACTTCAGTCCAAATTCGTTGATGTCTTTCAAACGGTAATAATAATCGTCAGTGTCGGTCATTAATTTTTTATACTCATTCCAAAATGGCGCTGATTCAACGCCGACATTTAGTTCTGTAATCCTATCCATTTCTTGAAGAGGAAATTGCCCCGGGTATGGAGTCATCACGATCACTGAATGGCCATGTTGAGCAAGCAATGAGATGTATCCTCTAAACACAAGGTGATCAGAAAAAGATAGCGATGAAAACAGTGCAAGAATGGATGCACTTTGCACATTGTAAAAGGTAAAGAGAAAAAGTACACAAATTTTTTGAAAACACATTTCAAATTACACAACCGACTTTCAACATGTAACTGATAACAATAGTCCTATAATTCAACTTTGTCAATACTCGATCAAATAATATTAATTAAACAGTTGTTTTTCAAGGACAAAAAAGCAATTTGCTTCTCTTTGTTCGCTTTCAATGTACAACTAATATATACTTAAAGTACCTACATTTTTTTTTATAGTATAGCTGACAACTGAGCAGGGGGGTTTCCTATATGGTAAGAGAACACCCCTACCCTCGGATAACCGCGCCAGTGTCCACGAATTGGTTGTGTTGCCGGCTTTTTAAGTCTCTTAAGTGGCATTTTTAAAAGCCTCCAATATCCTCACTCACTCTGCGAAACACAGTATAAGTACCTTTTCACGCTGAGTGTTCTATGAGCCCGTGGTGTCACTTTGGTCGAGCCGGCCAAATTAATGCGTGTAAATGCGTATTAAAAAGTATCATGTAAATTATTTGTAAAAATTTAACGATATGTAACTTATTATAGTAAAAATAATTGTAATTTATTACAGTAATTGACCTGGCAAATATTGTTTTGAAGTATTTTAAAATTATATCTTGTCACGGACTTTTTATAGGATGCAACTCAATAATATATCTCTAATCGTTAAGGTAATTTGTAACAACACAATACACAAACTTTACCTCTTTTTAATATTAGTATACATTATACTGGCTCATAGAATACTATCACCACTATAATATGTCTTTGTGGGAGGCGTAAGAGTTGATATAAGAAGTAGTAGGTTAGGTGGCGAATGCTGAAAGATACAAGATAACATATATAATGTTTATATTCTACAGATACAAAATATAGTGACCATAACGTAATGATAGTTATATAATGGTTGACATAGCAACATGATCAATCAAAACAAATATCAACCTACAATTTTGTAAAATGAACGGAGATATTACTAGTTATTCAATATTAGGACGAATAGGCGAAGGTGCCCATGGGCTAGTCTTTAAAGCGCACCATCTTCCGACCGGGCGTGACGTGGCCTTAAAAAAGATACTTATAAAAAACTTGGATGAGGGTATACCAGTGAATGTAATGCGGGAAATAAAGGCTTTACAACTCCTTAGGTGTAAATATGTAAGTATAACTTAATATTGCCTAGTTATATTTCATAATATTGGCATCAGACAGACTTTTTAATCTTATCTTTATATTAATGAACAAATGAAGAATAAATATGGTCTATTTCACCTATAAAGGATATAATTATATTATATATACATACTATACTTAAATTTTTGAAGGTAATCAAACTTTATGATATGTTCCCGCGCGGTATGAGCCTAGTATTAGTTCTGGAGTACATGTGTTCGGGTTTATGGGATATGCTGCATCATAGACAGCAAGAGTTGACTCTACAGAGGGTTAAAACGTATGCACAAATGCTACTCAAAGGAACACGATATATGCACGCGCACTATATAATGCACCGAGTGAGTAAAAACTTTTGTTGCAATGAAATATCCTTTTTCTATTATTTAATCTAATTTTGGTAGAGAAATAAATCCAGACGAAATTTTTATGTCTTAAGATAAGAATATTCAATGCTTTAAGATTCAACTGATAGTTTGAGTAATAGGAACACATAGAAGTAATAAATGAATCATTATAATTTTATCATTATGATTTTTTTAGGACTTAAAACCTGCGAATTTACTTATTAATCACGAAGGAGTGTTAAAAATAGCTGATTTGGGTCTAGCACGATTATTCTGGCCCGACGGTGTACGGCCTTACTCTCATCAAGTTGCAACAAGGTATATTTATGTTTTGGTATTGATAAAACAGGCTATGTTCCGCAACTCGACGTCGCGCCTTTTTTGCGTGATTTTTATGTATTAATGTGATCAAAAATTTAATTAATATAATTCGCTTCAAGAGACCAACAAGCTATCATTTTTCCAGATGGTATCGCGCCCCAGAACTATTGTACGGTGCGAGGTATTATAGTGAAAATGTGGACGTGTGGGCGGTTGGTTGTATTATCGCGGAAATGATAACGAAAAAACCCCTATTTGCCGTTAGTTATTTTATTATCTATGTATTGTATTAAACATTCCTAATGGGCGATAAACACCTAATTAAGTATGTAATTTCATTCGTACAAGATGATAAGGAAGCAGTTATTTTAACGCTCCACGCAAAAGTAAAAATTTTCCTTGATATGTCTTTGGCATCGCTAACCCTAAAAATATGAATCTAATCGATCAAATATCGAAATAAATTGCAGCTATAACTTATGAAGATCTGTTATACCTTTCTGAAGTAAGCTGTACTTGTGATTCTCCTTGTACATATATTGTAAGGAATCGATTTAATATTAAAAATGTGACCAGGGTGACTCAGACATTGAGCAATTAGCAATTGTGGTGCAGCGTCTCGGTACACCCACTGAAGACTCTTGGCCGGGTCATTCAAATCTACCAGATTACCATAAAATTACATTCCCGGATAGTCCACCAATGCCCTGGACCGATATTCTACCAGGAGTCGAACCGGAAGTGCTTCACTTCATTCAATCGTTTATACTTTATGATGAGAAGAAACGTATATCTGCTAAAGAGGTGATATATTTATATTACAATATTTCATATTGCTGTTTGAATTACATATTTGTAGGTATGCATTTGATTGCTGAGATTTTGCACCTTTGCAACAATTCCTGACATTTAATATACTTTTTCAAAGACATTTGCAAAACTATTTAAAAAAAGCAATAATGTTTTATTAAAACACGTGTACACCCATTTTTTACCGAAAATCAGTAGGCAAACAGAAAGGCCCACTAAAGATAATCCTCATGGATAAGTGTAGGCCCGGCTGCGCCGCGGCATAGGTAGGCCCTTTTTTGAAGGTGAAAAAGTCTTAGTTTTGGAAACACCTATGCAGGTATGATTCCAAAGGGGTGGTGCGCTTCTATTTAAATAAACTTGTTTATCTACATTTAAGCATAATATTAACACTGTGGTACTTAAAATAAGTATATTATTTTATTATAATTTAAGGTATAACATGGGCCCACAAATTATAGTTTCCACAAGAACTTTCAATTATAAAATATGTAGATTTAAAGTGACCTTCAAAAATACTTTAAGAACGCTATCAATTCTACAACTAATTTACTAAATATATTTTCTACAGGCTCTAAGAAACTCGTGGTTTCGTTCTAAACCAACTCCATCAAGCTTGGAAGAAATGCCAAAACCCAACCCGAATATAAAAAGATGAAATTATCTCAAAATCGTGATTATAAATAAAAAATAAAAATAAAATTTAAATTTTTTATTACCCTCGAATCATATTATGATTTAACAAAAAAACTTATCAATAGGAGGCCATTTAAACATTACTTAAGCAAAATATATAACCCATCACTTATAAGCTGAACGAAGCACAAATAACTGTGTCTACTTTATCAAATTAGGATGATAATTTAGATCAAGTTATTATGACTGAGATTGTGTATTGTTTTTTTTTAAATTATTATATAAGTACATTATTATACAAAAAAATAATTGAATACAGATATTAGTAGGCGTGATCTGTCAACGTTATCATCCCAAATTTGAAAAAATGCAACGGCTACCGTAAAATATTTATTTTGTGGTTATAATGAAGCAAACCACTAACTCTTACCGACTTACGTAACAATTAAATGACCCTAAATACTTGTACTATATTTACTAAAGTCAGCTATTATCTATGGGGCAAATGTTTTATAATAATAGTATAAAATTTGATTAATTTTATCCCCAACCTCATTCCAAAGTTTCTCCAAGGAAGTTCATTCAATATTATATGGAAATATATTCTAGTAGACGATTCCAACCCTCGTAGTAATTTCACTTCCAATCAATTTAATAAATTTAACCTACAATGAATGTTATCTTTGGGATTCAAAGTAAATACATCTAAGAATCATATAACTTCATTAAATAAATACAGAGATCAATCTGAAATTAGATCAATTAAATGTGAAACTACATTCAACTACAACATAAGCAATTAATTAGAAATTGCAGTTTCTAAAATTTGACACAATAAAAATTTAATGCTTAAAATCAATTATTTATAATAGCTTCAAAGGAAAATAAGGATTATTTTATAAATCATACAGTTAATAAAACACATTGAATTTAAAAAAAACATCAATTAATGATGTGCATGTATAATAGACACAACAGGAAAAATTGTTTCCAATTTTGTTCCAATAAAACTTTAAATATATGCATATAAAAGAAAGTTTACAATTCATTTTTTGTACTTTAATATTTTTCCTATTTTATTATATATTTACATATAAATGGAATTAAGTTTTGAACCATTGATGGTTCAATCATTCAGTTTAATATTTAATATGTAGTTTAAACCATATCATTGATTTATTTAACTGCAAGTCATACAAGCCTAGAAGAGCTCTTTTTGTTACATTGTTTTAGTCCACTCATCTAGGGATTAATGCATTCTTGGATTGTCTTGTTCAAAATTCGATTACTTATATAAAAATTGCCAAATATGAATACTTTTCACACTTATATTTTATTTTCACATTTATCATAAATTATTGGGAGCTTTGTGAAAATAATTATACTGACTATGGTAGTATCTGAATAAATGGTTATTGTTTGGATATACACACAATCACAGAATGCTCAACGTGAAACAGTACTTGTACTGTTTATCACTGAGTAAGTGAGAACAGCGGGTTAAATACCGCTTAAATGGCGTAAAAAGCAGGAAACAATACTAATGCGGAGACTGGCGCGGTTGTCCATGAGCGGCGGCTCTTTCTTACCATATATGAGACCCATCTGCTCAGTTGTCCGCTATACTATATAAAAAAATATATTTCCACTATACGTAGATACTTGGCAGAAAATTATCAGACTAATGAGTGAAAGTTAAAAAAAGCCTGTCTCGCGAATTACGGTTATTACAAATGCATCATATTCTACTAGCCTATATTTACAACTAAACTAGTAACAAAACTGTAATTTTTCTAATGAGGTAATGTAGTGTATAAACAGCCTATCTAACAATTTTTAAGGCATTTCATAAAAATGGATATTAATATATAAATGATAAAACGCTTTTATTGCCAATATAAGTACAATAAAATTTCATACAGTGAGTTAAAAAATTACGATTTTCATGTAGGACAAAAACTAAATATTGAATTTTGTCGTATTAGATAAATGGCTTTTGTGGGTTTTATTATTATACATTTTAGCAGAAAATATTAAAATTTAAATGCGAACATGACAGCGGCAAGCCGACAAATGTAAGCTAGCACCTCTAGCCACTCTAATGTTATTTTCACAGCTATAAACAGATATGTTTACATAATCACTTAACTAGTAGCAATTTACTAAAGAATAACCAATCCTTTGGAAATTTCACGTCAATCTTTCACAGTGAAAAGTTACTGCACTGTTCATTCACTTAAAAGTAAAATTTCCATTTTCCACTTGATTATATTAACTGTGAACCTAAATATTCCACAGCTATTTTCAATGTGATTTGTTAATTTTGTATCCAGCCGGCTGCGTGCATGTAATGCCTAAGAGCTTGGTCAAGCTCCCCATGAGATGTAGCCGATCTGCGTAGAAGCATTCCTTTCATAGTTATATATTGCGTAGGCGCAAGGCTCAACGTATTGCAAATCTGAAATTAAAACATTCGTCATAAGAGACATAAAATCTAATTAATCAGCATTTTATTTTTGATCCCTTCCAACTCCATACCAAAAAAACGCGCCCAGGATGAGCGTGATTTTAAAATACCATAGAACATAATATTGCAGCTGACATTATAGTTATGCATTTTTTTATTCTATAGCGGACAACGAAGCAGGAGGGTCTCCTATATGGTAAGAAAATACAACGGCCCTTGGACAACCGCGCTACAGTCCGCGCATTGGTTTTTTTACGGCCTCCGATATCCTAATAACTTTAAATTAAAGCACAATCTATATACAAACGCCACAATTACATTTTGTGCCGCTACTATAGTAGCATATAGTACTATAGTAGCACAAAATATCGCATAGCATATAGCTATTGCGATATTTTGTGTAGATAATGCTCTGCAATGTTAACAACAGAATGTTATGTTGAATGACATAATGTTAATACATTATGTTGTTCTATAATCTATTGATTATTATATATTGAGTATTTGCAACTCACACGGTATAAGGAATTTTTAGACCTTTTTACACCGTTGGGTAACATTATTGACGTTTAAGTAGAGATTTCTTTCTAGATTACAAAAAAATAACAATAAAAATAAAAATGCCGTTTTGCTTAAATGTTATGCGTATGATATCGCTTATACTTAATTAAGCTTATGAAAAAATCGTGCTTAAATATGCTTAGAGAAGGCTAAATCTCATTTCATCTCATTCAATAACGCTATTATCCGGCTTAGTTAAGTTACTTAGAGATGTCCATTAAATATATACGCAAACGGACAGGCTTAACAATTTGGTATTTATTATAAAAATAATAATAATTTGTGGCTTCAAGTCTTGTGGTACCCATAGAGCATGTTTGAACATAGTTTTTACTCATTTCAATTGAAACAAACACTGTTTTTCGATCACTGCTTACCTGCATCTCATTAGTGTTGAGCAGTTTCTGCCCGGCGCTGAAGCAATTCTTTTTGCAGCATCCACAACCGGTACTTCCGTCCCGTGTGCACTTTTGGTTTGTGGAACTTGAGCCGCTTTCGCCGTCTCTGAAAATAGTACAGTTCAAACAGTCATTTGAAAGCTTGAAAAGATGGAACAATCCCACGAACCCTTTTTCTTTCATTTTCTTTATAGTATAGCGGACAGCGAAGCAGGTGGGTCTCTTATATGGTAAGAGAACACCGCCGGCCATGGACAACCGTGCCACAGTCTGTGCATTGGTTGTGTCGCCAGCATTTTACGCCTCTTAAGCGGCATTTTTAAAGGCCTCCTCACACATCCACCGAAACACCATACAAGTACCGTTTCACGGTGAGTATTTTGTGAGTCCGTGGTATCACTTCGGCCGACCCAATTAGTGTGTGCACATATGCTTCAACATGGCTTTCCCACGGGTGAGCTATTATATGAGCTACATCTCGCTCTAATCAGTAAACTAGCAGTAATAGTAGTATAAAAAATAAACTTTTTATTAACTTGTGTGATAAATGAATTGAATAAATAATTATAACTTATGAAAGACAAACATTTATCATGGGAGGGTTATTATAAGATGGATTTATGATTTAATTATAAAAAAAACTTGAACTAAGTATCTTTCATTTACTAGAGATAATAAGAAAAATATTGACGGACGCCTTCGTATTAATACGCCTAGATTATAGATAAAGCACCTGCTTTATTATATTATTATTATTATGTATAATATATAGGATGCAGTATATTATCTAAAATAAGGACAAAACTATTAAATTACATATTTTGTATGAATTGTTAATAGTTACTATAGTTTCCAATCGTTGAGTTTTCATTTAGAAAACCTGAATGCTTAATCAAAGTGATGACCTAATGCGTTATAGAATATATTTCCTATAACAATTTTGTATCGATTTAATTCATATTTGATTAATGTATTGAAGTAACTTAATACAATATAATAATTTATAATAAAAAAACTCACTTTTTTCTTAGCTGCAGAGCACTCGACGACTCTTTTGTCGGCGTGTCCGGAGACCCACTGCTGCCCTGACAATATCAATCGTTATACCAAATAAAACCCATAATCAATGTTATCAAATGCTGTGTCTGTGTATTTATCACCACTACACACATTGTTTTACTAATTATATTTATTCTAATTCGAACCCGTTGTTTCAGACAACTCTATGAAACAGATATGCGTTTTAAAACGAAATAATTATTAGAATGTCGAAGATATTTTTTGACTAGGATAATAATCGAGACTATCAATATCTAAGAATTACAATATTTTTTATTATGAACATGCTACATTTACTGTTTCTTAAGAATTTTAAAAATTAACAACAAAATGCCGAAGCATAAGCGCATGTCTGGACGAAGCAAAAACAAACTATACCAATGAAATGCAAATGAAATTCGAAATATGTCATTATCTGTGAATATTTGAATTTTAAACATTTAAATATAAGGTATATTTAAATCAGTTTTAAAGTTAATTTCTACGGTGAATACCTCTACGAGAACAACAAACAAGAAACTCATAAATATTAAAACTAATAATAACTCACATTTGAAAGTTGAAAATGATTTTATTTTATGTATCTATTGAAAGTCTTTTTATTTGTAATTTGATGAAGTGGTCTATTTGTTCCAAATTCAAAAATCCATAGAGCCTAAGTAAAAATATTTTGACATTCAAAAATCCACAGATAACAAATGAGCAGCGAAGCGCATGTACCAGCGTGAGCCTCACGTCGTGTCCGTGTCTGCGGTGCAACGCGTGCTGTTCATAGTGGGCGCACTCCTCCAATCGCGTGACGCCCGCGAGCCGGTACCGATGCAACTCCGCTAAGCGCACGCGCAGCTCGCGTTCTCGCCATAGACCACTCACTACACTCGTCTGCTCCGAACGCCCATAGAACTGCGCGGTCCAACGTAGGCGCTCCATAAATTCTCTGTAATCATAAAAAAATATGTTTAATTGTTGTAGTAGCTCTGTAGTTGTTTCTAAAAATTCTAAAAGTTATAAATCATTCATATTTTACAAGGCGTGTTATTTTTATTATATACTTGCTGATCCCGGCAAACGTTATCTTGTCATATAATTTTTTTATTGTATAGCGGACAACGGAGCAGGTGAGTCTCCTCATATTCTAAGAGAACAACGCCACCCTTGGACAATTGCGCCACAGTCTACTTTTTGTTTGTCTTGCCAGCATTTTAGGCTATTTTTAAGGGGCTCTGATATCCTCACTCAGCGAAACATAAAAGCAGCACAATTTCAAGTACAACTACCATTTCACGCTTAGTATTCTGTGAGCTCGTTGTATCAGATCGGACGAGCCGGTCCAATTAGTGCGTCAATTACTTGTTTCTAATTCTGTAATTTTAAACACTCTACAAGCAATAAATCATTTATATTTCACAAGATATGTTATTTTAATTATAGACTAGCTGATCCCGGCAAACGATGTCTTGCCATATAAATTAATAAAATATCGCTAACAAAAAAGTATTTGGTGATAGAAAGCTGAAAATTTAGGGTTATTTTAATGCCACATGCTCATCAAAACAACTAAATCAGCTAACAATTGACTTTATGGTTATGATATTTCAAATTGACTTTTAGGTATGAAGCATTTGTATGGGAGTTTGGGATATTGTGTTTATCTTTAAACATTTCAAAGCATTTTTTAATTTTCCCTTCATTAGAACCATCTTTGTAATTTGAGCAATATTCTAAAAAACATTAGTGACATCAAATTGGTTTCCATTATCAACACACTGTGATTAATTTTTATACTATAGATGTATGGCGAAATTATATCTCAAATTGTTTACGGAAATAGACTACATGGATTATGATTATATTCTCTAATGCTATTGCTTGAGTTTAGCATCATCAAAACACATACCCTTTTATTATTTTCTATACATATTTGTGATTGATTAATAATTAATCTCAGATTATGAGAAAACATTTATTTTTTGTCCCTCGAAATAATAAGAAATACTTTTTATGAATATTTGTCAAGATTGAATAAAATTGTAACGTTTATAGCGCTTGTCTATGACAACAATAATATTATTCTATGATAGATAAATAAACTTACTTTTTCTCTTTGGCTAATTTTGAAAGTGTTTTCTGTTTGTTCCTTAGGTTATTGAAAAATACTGAGACCAACTGCAAATCTCGGACAAGTCGTTTTCTTCTAGTCCTTTCACGAAGTCGGCGGGTGTAGATATCAACTTGAGATAATTTTAAAGCTGGAATACATAAATTATTATTCTAAAATGATATGCAGCCAAGCACTAATATGTTCTTCACGTTCTTGTATTTAAGATTTTGTGTAGGAATTAGTAATTTTAGTAAATCTAACAGAAAATACTAACCAACATCTAACTCATCATCCTCAGAGTTGAGAGATAAAGTGGATATCAGTTGTTCAGCTTCATGATCATGTTCCTGTTAAAAAATATTTCACTTGAAAATTAGGCCAAAGAGGAATTTTGTGTTTAATATTTTTAACTTTGGCATACTAACCCTCTCAAAATCGTCTCTGTTTGACATATATCCAAGTTGAGCTGCTTCATCATTGGTAATTGCTAATGGTGGGAGTCGAGACACTGCTGTGGGACTGAGGGGTCCTTGGTCTTTATCAGGACAGTGTAATGATGGCCTACTAGTGCTTTCAACATTACCCCATGTTGCTCGTCCAATACTACCTTCTAGATATCTGGCTATGTACTCATCTTTTGTTTCTAAAATTGCATTATTGAGACTTATTAAGATTAGCTGAAATTTGTACAGCCTAGTGACATAATAAATGTATTTTTATTATGTAAATTGTTTTTGAACTTAAATTATTTCATAAATTTTTGATGCACTAACAATTTTCATGATAACCTACCTTCTGGTGTTCGTGTCTCTATATGTTTTGCTATATCTTCCCAATTACCAAATCCAAATTGTTCAATAGCATCCAATAATCTTACTTCTTCATTAGCGGACCAACTATTACGACCCAAAAATATCCCAAATGCCCCAGCATCCTACATTGAGTGAAATATACAGGTAAAAATATTATATACACAGAAAAAGTACATCTAAACCTAAATTACATACCAGAAACTGGTATGAGTGGTCATTTTTATGAGATCCAATTTCCGCACCCAAAGAAAAACACTAAAATAAAAATGAGTAACATAGAAAATATGACAACAGTATTTAAATTTAGCGCCAAAACTTTAAGTAATGACAAGGAATAGGGTTTTACCTGCAAACAAATATCGAAATCTTTACACTCTGCACATCTTACACGTACTCCATTTATTTCTTCTTGACAATAAGTACAATTATATTTGGCATATAAATCGGAAAAAGACATTTTTAAAATATAAAAACAATAAATGTATACCTCGTTGACACACTATAAGTTTCTCGTCAATTACGCGGCGACCATGTTTGTCATAAACAAAAATACCATTGGTCTATGGTCTTAATACAAGAGACATTAATGGCGAGTATTAATGTGGACTACCGAATAAATTAAACGAAACAAAATTCGTTTTCTATAAAATTAGTTTCAGTGTTTATTTGTTGTTGCGGCAATCCATATGATACATACAAAATATATACATCAAATTTTAATATCCAACTATCTATAATGTACTCTGTAATTAAATACTACATAATCTATGACTGAAAGATTTGGGAAAATTTACATTCACAAAAATAATAATCCTATACCGATTTTTACTTATAATTATTGTTTCTGTTATTTTACTGAATAATAAATACTAAACTTACTTTAATTCTTATACTGAAAGTACTCTATACTAGTTTTTTGGTGAATTCTCTTGTTTAATTCGCTTAACAAATATTTAATTACGATGTCCCATCAATACTCAATGTATGCAATATAATGTAAAAGTAAATACTTACATTTTCCTGTGTGAAGCAAGACCTAGCTAGTTATTACCAAACATGAAATCCAGTAAACGTAGGCTTCAGGCATTGGCAGAGGGCACGGAAGGCATATCAAATTACTTGAAAATGGAAGATTCTGAAACATCTATACCTCCAGTTTTCAGATCAAGACTGCATGAGTTATTTTCCCAAATTGAAAAAGAGTTTGATCTTCTTTACTCAGAAAATTTAAATCGTAAGTGAGCAATAAAATATAAACAGTTATAAAAAATAGCTTATAATATTAGTCATGGTCTTCCTCTTCAACTTGTAATATTGCTATTTATTTTTTAGGATAAATTGTTTTGCACGGATATCAATTACAAGTAATTGATTCAATCTTTTAAAAACTAAAAAAATCTTTTAAAACCTACACGCCATTTGAACATAAGCTTTGATTAATTTATTTATTAGGCATAAATAATTTGATATTCTGTTACAGTTCAAGAAAAAATAGATATTCTTAGTGAAAAACTTGAAAGAGAAAGTTGTGTAGGTGATAAACAAAATCCAGATTATATTGAATTTGAAACATCAGGAAAAACTTCTAAAACAAAAGGTATAAAATAAAATATTAAAGGACTTAAAATAGTTATATACTATAATCTTTTACATAAAATTACTGTCTAGCTTCCTTCCAATTAATTTTTATTAATGTATATTTTATTAATGTAATTGCTATAATTGCTGAAGCTATTTTTAATAGAAGTAAAAATGTAGATGTTTAATTAAATTGACATCATTAAATAAAATTAAGTTAGCAGATAAAAATTTTGAATACAATTCTTCAATAATCTTAGATAATGGTACTATGGTTACGTTAAGATAAGATTACACCTTATTTTGAGATTTTTGTTCTGTCCTTACTAATATAAAAAGTACCTGTCAATATAAAAAATGAGGTTTAAATCATTTAAATCTTGTCCAGTGATGGATAATTGTTCTAATGACTTTTCAGTATCACAAAATAACTCTCAGAAAGTGAAAACCAGCCATAAATTAAGAGTACAGACAAGTAAAATTGTGTCAAGTTTTAAAGCCCCAACATACAATTGCCTGCTTGTTAGGGAGTTTACTGGACACAAGGATGGAATTTGGGATGTATCATCAGCAAGACCAGGACAAGCACTTATTGGAACTGCTTCTGCTGGTAAGTTAGTGTTCTATTATGATTATATTCTCTAAATTGTATTGTATTACAAGGTAATCCTGGAAAACAATGTTTTGCATAAAAATGAATAGATATCTCTAGTAACAAAAGTGTTTGGTGATAGTAAATTAAAATTTAGGTTTTAAAAATTTTAATACCACAATATCTTATAAACCAAATTTTTAGGACTTATTTTGCCTTCCTGGAATCTCTCCAGAAACACTTGAACTTTACGCGCTATTTACATGTGATGTTTTAGACTATGTTTAGGATATATTTCAATCTTCAAGACACATCCTCGTAATATGAGGAACATTCTAAAAAAGTGTTCAAAATTATTCTAGGGGTTTAGCGAGACTAACAAACAGCAAATCATTTATATACAAAAGAAGCCTTGTAACTATAATTTTGGGTAAATTAACATAATGAATTTTTTTTTGTACATTAATTAACAGATCACACTGCATGTGTATGGAGTGTGGAATGGGGTAAATGTTTACTTCAGTATACAGGTCATGCTGGTTCTGTGAATTCAATTAAATTCCACCCCACAAGGGATATAGCATTAACAAGTAGTGGAGATAACAGTGCTCATGTATGGCAGGCTGCGGTGAATTGGGACTTGCCGGTAAACATTTTAAATTGTTTTTTACATTCTTAGCGTTTTTTTATTCTATAGTGGACAATGGAGCAGTTGGGTCTCCTATATAGTAAGAGAACACCGCCTCCCATGAACGCCACAGTCTGCGTATTGGTTATGTGCCGGCTTAAAAAGTCGCTTAGCGGCACTTTTCGGAGCTTCTGACATTTTTACTCACTCTGCGAAACCGTTTCCAAAAATTTGTAAAATAGTAGACAAAAATGCATGGAAACTTCTGTACAAGCATTAACTGGTACCTTTTAAACTATCAAACATATAAACCAAACCAACATAAAAATAAACAAATTTTGTATCGCCAAATGTTGTAAAATTGTTAAAAAAAATTAATCCAATGAGTTGCTTGTTGGTTCTTCTCGTAGAGCTATATCTTCCAAACCAATGGTAGCTTTACGCTTTACTATTGTAAATCGACTTGCAAAACTAACCCTTATGTGGCAGGGCCTATTTGATTAAATGATTTTTGAGTTTGAATCTTTCTAAATACACACAACTTGCCTTTGATAATCTTTCTTTAACTAAAAACTTGTATATTTTATTCAAATATTTTTTGTCTCTGTACTCCAGCTAAGCACTAGCAGTATGACAAAACATTCTAAAATTTAATATTTGATATTTTTAAGAATTTTATTAATGTTTAATAAATTGGTACATTTTCCTAAGTTGTTTTATATGATTATTTAGGACTGGCATCCTGTCTCTATGTGTGTATACGCATATTAAATAAAGACTATGCTACTTTCTTCTTCTTATTTTGTGGCCTCTGTGACTAGTGGTCACAATTCTGCTTGTGTCAGTATAATGACATAGAAACGACAGATAATCAAACAAGAATATAAAACAAAATTCTAAGAGAGATACAACTTTAACTAAGAACCAATTTAAAATAAAAATTATCACCAAAGACGAACATATTGAGAACAGATTATACTATATAAGTATGAACAAATAACAAAGATTAAGGAATTAAAAATAGGAAATATCTAAAAAACGGAAAGAGAATGAATTAACATTACTTCTTTTACACCTTAATAGACTATGCTACTTTAAATCTGTATAATTATTCATTGAAAGATGTTTATTTTAAATTAAAAATTAAATCTTTTATATATATATATTTAGACTAACATTTGTTATAGCGTGGTCAATCATCGGAAGAGGAACTTGAAGCTGGCGGTGAAGAGAGTATGGGAGAGACAGACAGGCCCGAGGTACTCCGGACTCCGCTATCTGAACTTATGGGTCACCAGGGTGTTGTGGTGGCTGCAGATTGGTTGACTGGGGGAGAACATGTTATTACCGCATCCTGGGATAGAACGGCCAATCTATATGACGTTGAAACTGGAGACTGCTTGCAAATATTAACTGGTATTGAAATTTATTACACAATTTTTTATCGTTATTGAGACATTTTTTATAGTATAGCGAAGCAGGTGGGTCTCCTATATGGTATGAGAATACCGTCGCTCATGGACAATCGCGCCGCAGTCCGCGCATTGGTTGTGGCTTTTTAATACTCTTAAGTGGCATTTTTAAAAGCCTCCGATGTTCGCAGACTGAGTGAGGACTCAGTCTGCGAAACACAGTACAAGAACCATTTCACGCTGAGTATTCTGTGAGCTCGTGGTATCACTTCGAACGAGCCGGCCCAATTAGTGCGTCCGCATATGCTCTCCCACGGGTGTAAATATAGTAAAAACACATTAATTGGAAATATAATCAGAACATAATATGATATTCTAAATAAAATTCTAGTAAATTAATGGAGTCTATAGCTTTTATGGTTTAGCGAGCAACGAAGCAGGCGAGTTTCTTCTATAGTAATGAATCACCGCCGCCCATGGACAACCGCGCTTTTGGTTGTGTATGCCCCTTAAGCGGTATTATTTCAAGGGCCTCCGTTATTGTACGATACCTCTTGCTTCTTAGTAAGCCTATAAAGCCACTTAGCAGCGAGACTTAAAATCTATTCGATATTTTATTGTTTTTCAGGTCACGACCACGAACTAACACACGCGTCTGCGCATCCCAGTTCTCGTTTAGTAGTAACGGCGTCGCGGGACACAACTTTCCGCCTATGGGACTTTCGGGAACCCATACACTCCGTATCAGTTTTTCAAGGACACACGGAGTATGTTTTAATTTATTTTCATACAATTTTTTCCCAATTAGCCGATGTGACCACACAATCTTTTGCGTTTGTTTTTTTTTACTGATTTTTCAAACGATTTAATGTAAATTTTCTTTCGTTTGTGTAAAGTTTTCACTTGCTGAGCCGTGCTGACGCACTAATTGGGCCAGCTCGTCCGATATGATAGCACGTGCTCACGTGAGAATATCGAAGGCTTCAATGGCATTAAAAGCCGGAAACAAACGTGGCGTGGTTGGTGATGGGCGGCGGTGTTCTCTTATCATATAAGAGACCCACCTGCTCTGTTATCCGCTATACTATAAAAACTTAATATTATATAGATAATGAGCTAGATATTTTTCATTTCACTATTCTTAAAAAAATTTTGATAGTCCTACCGGCATTAATCATTTGTTTTTCATTTCGGGGCTATAGAAGACTAGTTGACCAAATCACAGATATGAATATCCGAGGCTTGTCTTACTGCAGGAATTGTTAATAATAGTTTATTAAGTTGTTACAAGTTATTAAGAATGTTATTATTTCAGGAGTGTAACGTCTGCTGTTTTTACGCGCGAAGATAAAGTTGTATCTGGCTCTGATGATCGTTCTGTAAAGGTAATATATTGTTATATGTAGCAAATTTACAATGACAACATTAAACAATCATTTTCTTCGTCATAAATGAAACACATACACTTTACTATACATTGTTTTGATATATAAATTATTAATAATATATAATATTATATTATTTAATAAATAGATTAAATTTAGCGGAGATTGTATACTCAACGGTGAAACAACTTTTTTACCTTGGGAGAGCTATGTTGGAACAAATGATAACGCACTAATTGGGCCGGCCGTCCAAAGTGATACCACGAGATCACAGAATACTCAGCATGAAATGGTAGTTGTGCCTCAAAACTACTGTGTCTCGCTGAGTGAGTTATCACTCACTCATATTATCATATCGGAGGCCCTTTAAAATGCACGACCAATGCGTGAAATGTGGCGCGTTTGTCCATGGGCGGCATTGTTCTCTTACCATATAGAAGACCCACCTGCTCCGTTGTCCGCTAAAAAAACTTCAAATTCGCGGAGTAGATTCGAAGTCTATTCAGTTCAGACAAACAGTGAAATCTTTCCTCTTAATAATATAAGTAAGGAAAAGAATTGGATATGTTATTATTCCTTTGTATATCGTTTGAGAATTGATGTATGAATCGATTTAAACACAATTGAAACAATTTAAAGAAAAAATTTTAAGTGAACGCTCTTCAGGTGTGGGACGTCCGTAATATGAGATCAGCACTGGCGACCATACGCTCCGATTCCTCCGTTAACCGAGTGTCGGTGAGCGGTGGTGGTTTGATCGCAATCCCGCACGATAACCGGCAAGTACGTCTGTTCGATCTCCAAGGACAACGGCTCGCGCGACTGCCACGCTCGAGTAGACAGGTAAGAACTTTAAATTTATGGTATGTTATACGTAAAATGGCATTTTCGTTTTTCTCGATAGAGTAAACTGGAAGAAACTGGAGTGGGACTTTACCCCAGAAGGGAATCCAAGCAATTAATTAAATTTTTAGCACTTGAATAATTTTAGAGTTGGAAATAAACAGTTTTTATTATTATTATACGTAAAACGATGTATTAGAATGTACTTGTAATCATTAAAAGTTAAATTTGTCTTTTTGTTTTTGAACCATGAAGTTTTTTTATAAAAATCGCATTAGAAATTAAAATAAACCCCTAAGAGGCGGAAAACGTACTCGCGGCTCGTCAGGACGGGAGTGACCATGGGCAGAAGATCGGTTTTCCTAAGTCTCCTGCTCGTTTCCGTTTTAATTTGAATTTCGATCAATAGTTGACTACTTTTGTATGTACTACACACAATGATCTAAAAAATACATTTTATACTCAAATTCTGAAATATAATAGCTATTGGTTAGACACTGTTCATGGGTAGTAATGTTTTTACATAGTGATACCACGGGCTCATAGAATACTCAACCCGAAACGGTACTTGTACTGTGTTTCGCTGAATAAGTGAGGATATCAGAGGTCCTTAAAAATGCCGCTTAAGTGGCGTAAAAAAGCCGGCAACACAAGCAATGCGCGGATTTTGGCGCGGTATCCATGGGCAGCGGTGTTCTCTTACCATATAGGAGACCCACTTGCTCCGTTGTCCTCTATACTATAAAAAAAACATAAGCATTTACTTGTAGATAGTTTAGGGGAAATCATAATTATTAAGCTCTACCTGTATCGTCAACCGCGATCATAACAAACTCGTAATCAGCATGTTTTGACCGTTACGTCATTTTGATTCCCATCCAGGGTCATCGGCGTATGGTGACATCAGTCGCTTGGTCGGAAGACATATCAACCGGTATCAACTTCTTCAGCTGCGGCTTCGATCGCCGTATTCTCGGGTGGTCCATACAGCCATCCAAAGAGAACTGAACACCGAAAGATTGTGGAACAACATTTTGGACCCAGTAAGTTTTACACGCGTATTAATAAGCGAAAGTTGGTAAGCTAAACAATTATCTCTCGTTGATGTAATTGAGTAATTTGGTGCGATGGTTTTTATGAAAAGTGTCAGCTGATAGCATGTTAAAGTGTGGTTATATATTTGAAAAATGAAACAAAAAACGTTTCAATCCATTTAAAGTCACACTTTCGGTGAAAGTATATTGGTGTCCAAAATGGTGAATGCGAATTTTCCACCTACTGTGATTTGACTCGTCTTTATTGGGTTGTTTTAAATATTCGGTTGGTCTTTGCCAATTTTTATGGTCAAATTTGGAGGTACCTGTTTACCGTCATATGAAGAAAAGATGTATCAGCTCAATATTATAAATGTTGGTAGTTAAAAAATAATCAGAATGTTACATACATCTTTTTTACTATAACCGCACATCAGTATGCTTTTTACTACTAAATGTAATGTAAACTAATTTTTAAATAGCTACATATAATATTATAGAACGTGTAACTATATCTGGCCATAAAAATTACAAAACCGATAAAAATATTTACTGTGTGTTTTCATGACTTTCAGCTTTGTTTGTTGGCTTTATTGATGCCTTATTCATATTAGCATTTAATTAATATACAATGTAAACTATACAACAAAACTCAATACATACATATTTAGTCCTCACAAAGGCTTTAGAATGAAGAAAAATGTGTATTTCAAAATGAAAATTAAAAACCTTTAGCGTCTCTCTCGCATCTATTGCGCATGTCAGTAAAACTTTCTTGTCAATACACACTGTTTAATTTATACAGTTTAAAAGTTTGCGAGTAATTAGAATATTATTACACACACACATATATATATTTATACGCATATATATACATACAAGCAACCCCAATTTGTAAACATAACTCTGTGGGTCACCTGCAAAGGTATTTCCAAGCCAATACGACTTGAGAACCTTCAAAAAGAGCATACCTATCTCTAAATAAAATCTATTACTACGAGATCACTCACGATGGGCCTGATGGAGAAATTTAGAGTCACTCAGCGAGCTACTTAGAGGATAATGCTCGGAGTCTCGCTGCGAGATAAAATCAGAAATGAGGTTATCCTGTTACCCGTACCAAAGTAACCTACATCGTCCGCTATATGACAAGTAGAAGTGGCAATGGGCTGGCTACATCGCTCGACGAACCGATAACCGATGGGTAAGAAAGGTTTTCGAGTGGCGACAACGTACCGGGAAACGCGGAGAGGGAAAAAGGTCGCGGGCAACCTCTGGATCCAGATCGCTCAAGATCGTAATAGATGGGCGTCTTTGTGGGAGGCCTATGTCCAGCTGTGGAAAGAAAGAAAACAGAAACTGTTCTTGATTTCCTTGGCTTCCGAAACTGAACAAGGCTGGGAATCGCTGTCTCAAGTAGTTTGCCGTTAAATCGAGTGACGTTATATGGAATTTACATTGTATATACGATGAATTAAAATAAGAATACTTGGTATTATGGAAGCCAGTAAACATATTTTTTAATGAAGACTCAGTTTGAAATGTAATAGAACCGATTGTTAATTGGATCTTTTTTTAACAGATTGTAAAAAGTTCAAAGAATATCTATGACTAAAATATTCATATATTTTATCAACAACGAAGGTTATACCTTAGTATTATTTATATAAAAATCAGTGGTTTAACTAAACGCTTCCTCTAAGTACGGTCGAATAACCTCGTCTTAATTATTAAAATTACATAGTTATTTGGTAAGTAGACATTTCTTGGAATTGGTTCCTAGTTTATCGGTATTAATTGTAAATACGTTAAATTTTATTATATAGACAGAACAATATAATTGTATTGTATATTATGTATAAAAGTTAAATGCTCTGATGTATACAGCTATTGTGAATATATTAAATTTAACAGTGTTTCATTATTCAAAGATTTTTCTTACGTATACATAGGGGTGTTAATTTGCCAGTTCTACCAACAGATGTCTGAACCACGCTCTGCTGCCGTAAAAGTTTTTACAAGAATAACAGAGGATTTGATATGGTGATGATGATAATTGTATCATGCACATGACAGCTCATGTCATGAAAATTGATTGCCATTTCGGAAACATATAGAGCATTTTTGACCTTTATCTTCTTACCCTGTGCCAGATGAATGTCTATGGAACCACTTCCTTTCGCCGGCAATTGTGCACCATTTGCCACTGTGAATATATTAATTGGTGATGGTTTGAAGCTTTACATCAATTCCCTCCTGCTTGTCATATGCGTGGATGCAGCGGAGTCATTATACCACTTGTCTTATTCTTCTCCCATAGTGGCTGAGAATGGTGCGACAAAACATGGGCTCTCATTGTTATGCCTCTGTCTGTGTGCTTTCGCACTTTGAAACAACGAGGGCCCTTATATTTTGTTGGCTTCTGATTTTGTTAAGAGTGTAAAGTAACCAGTGCTATTATCTGTTTTACTTCTTGTAGTAGCTTTGTTTTTAGCAGATCAGCACTTATTTAATTACCGGAACTGTACATCATTGTCATAAGAACATAGACATCTGGAGGACCTGCTAGCATGAGTGGTTTCATTCAATTCGGAGTGGTATTCATGAGTTTACATTTTTTGAGATATCAGTAGCTTTCCGCATGTCGGTTCAACACACTGCTACAAATCTTCATTTTCAAATTATGTTTTTATTTCAAAAATGGCGCGTCGAATGGTTTGCTTCGAAAGAGATAAAGGTTTTTTTTGGGATGGTATCCATAATTTGGCTGAGAAATGGGCGAGATGTATACAATCCAATGATCAATACTTAAAATAAAAATAATTGAGAGTCCTCTGAAAACTAAGTGTTTTCTTTAACGAAAATACCGGCAAATTTCACCTGACACTCCTGGTATTACGTCTAGTGGAAAATTATTACGAACAGTTTGTTTTATCACATGCGAAACAATAACAATTGATTTGTATTTTTTAATTGAATCCTAATTAAAATTTAATAACAACGGATGGATTAATGTTTGTTTCAATGTCGGAAGACTATGTATTTTATATAGGCGAACAGTTTCGTGATAAAAACTTATTTCCGCAGCAATTATGATTTTATATAATATAAAATAGTTGATTGTTCTTGCTTTGTGTCCTTGAATTTTAATTTGTAAACAAGTCGACGCCTTTTCAACTTCCCGTGTTAACTTTATTCCAATTATCTGCCTACAGGCGACATTTGATTTCTCAAAATCGCTCATTATGCCAAAAAAAAACTCCCTTCGTGGTATTTTTCTAACGAAATTCATATGAAATTCTAAAAATAGAGGGTCTTTTTTTGCTTATTTCATTTAATTTCTAAATAAAAATCTATAAGAACTCAGTATAGTAGTAAAAATAGTAGGTACATACATTACATACAATACATTCTTCAGTGCAAATTTAACCCATATTGCACTCCTTAGAGGTAAGACTAACGCTGTTAGAGATATATGTTCAAACTGAAA
>DWCF01000953.1:0-35994 GCA_018230265.1 Delias oraia
TAAAAATTTTATTCATTATTTTAAATTGTGACCTAAACGATGCGACTTTTTTGTTAAAAAGGTAATGTCATCGAAATTTTTCTTAATTACAGACATTTGTTTTGACTTGTCGAAAGCCTATTTTTCATTTACATATCTGTGTTTCCGGCATTTCAATAGATTGTTATAAATAGTTCTATTAAGTACTATAATACAATATATAAAATATAAATATTAAATATAATTGATGTTATGAATGTCTTGGCTACTAATACAAAGCGGTACTAAGGTCAAAGCTGTAACCGGTCTGCTCTCTCAAAGGTCTATGGACTTTCCTTTCCATACACTCGTAAGTCTAGCGAATGTATCTATAATGAAAAGTTAAATACCATTAAACTATTTCACCCAGTTAAAATTGAAATAAAATTTTACCAAGAAATGTTAAAACTGTTTTACATTTTCATCATTTCTTGTTTTTTGTGGCTAGCTATGCCCGTGAAGTTGACTAAAGTAGCGTGAGAGTAACTAAGGCTCATAATTAAAAACTAAAGTTTTTAAGTAAATGCTATTAATACTTAAAATTTTAAAATGATCTTTATAAAATATAGTTCTAAGTAAGCCCTAAGATTATCCAAAACCACATAAGCCAAGCCACAAAAGAATATAAATCGTTCAATATCTACGTATATATATACTTTTGTTGACTGAGTGATAAGGCTATTAATCAGAGATGTTAGAGAATAGTACTTTGTTACTTTTGCAATGTATCTTAACAATGACCAACACGTTAGGCACTCAATTCGATGATCGGGTTAACGGAGGTCGAACACGAGGCTGTAATTACTAGATGATCGTGTCTGACTTAAGATTTCGAAAACTAACCAATGCCTACTTATTAACATGTTAGTTAAATATAATAAAGTAAATTCTGTAGTGAGGCATGATGGGGTTAGAGATACTTCTTTGATTGAAATATTAAACGTTTCTTTATAGACTTTTATGGTCCGATCTGTCTACAAATGGCGCGTAATCTAAAAAGTTCTTTGAATAATTCAAACGAAGCTTTTATATTATATTTGAGCTTTGTGAAGTAAATACACGATAAAAGATCTTCATCTCTACTTAAGCATTAGTTACAATGAAAACGTCAATATCAAAACTATTACAGTTTACTACAAAAGCTCAGAAGAGTATTTGAAATTATTTGCGTATTGATTATCTATGTCATTAAATCATGATAATTTTACATTACATAAAGCACTGTGAGAATTTAATACTTTATGACACCATGACAAACGATTAAGTATCGCCACACCTTCTGCGTCAAGTTTTTACCGCTTATGTGTATTTCGTCATTTCGCTTTCTCTGCGGCATTTACATATTCTTACGCACTTCTGTTTATTTTAAAAAATTTCACCATAAACTATCGACACCTAGAATCTGTTTGGTGTTTGCCAATTTCTCACACGGTTGTAAAAGATACGGCAACGCTAAAGCAATCAGTGTTTTACGAATCACTACTGTGCTGATACTTTTCCTCCTCGTATAATTAGGTTTACATTTTTCGCGCCTGCTTCACAAGGATCTCATTTTTAATATGTATCTACTACTATGTAAAATTTATCAAAATACCTTTAAAATAGAACAATATTTTGCCCAATGTTTAAATATTACGGTATATATAAATACAAAATACTAAGAAATTATTTAAAACAAATGGGCAAAAGAATCGCTATTTTTAAAATAACTTTTTATGTAAAATATATATAGTAAGTGTCGACAAAAAAATAATTACAAGTCAGTTATTAACGTTTATAGAAATTCTTATAGGTATATAATGTTTTTCGTAGAGATCCCATAGTAAAAATGGTGGTTCTTAAAAAATTCATTTTTTATTCAACATTACAACAAGGAAATAATAATTTCACGAATGGAAAAGAAATAATATGAATAACAGAAATGGACTTATGCATGCTCCTTAATATATAAATGTATATTTTTTCCAATGGATTCATTATTTTAATTTATGTATGACAAACTATCTTCTGTGTAGGTTCTTCGGTGTAGGTAACAATACATCAATCAAACAACATTGTCTACAACTTTGTGCTTTATAACAATAGAAAATTGATTTCGGTATTTTGATTACATTGTTACTGGTTGAACACCGGTGCAGCGCATTGGCCATTGAACTTACAGCATCTAAGAATTATAATTATAAACCAGTTGAGATTAATAAGTGCCTGTTTCTATGCAACCTTCAATGTATCGTAGGGAAGGTTTCAATTTGGCGCGCATTACACATTATCAAAATGTTTAAATAAATAAATGTACCAATGTAAATTTTTAACTCATTCTTCTAAGGAACCAAATAATTTGCTCAAATAAATTTTGATAATAATAATTAAAATTTACAAATTTAATACAAAATTTCAATAACAAGAAAAGTCAGATATTGAAATTTAATTTTTTCAATGTCCCATATCTACTTAATTTAAATTGCCAGCGTTCATTCTGTTCAGTTACTGATATATATTTTTAAATTTAATACTATTTGATCAGTAATATATAAATTCTATCTTAAAAATGACATTACGCTGCTTTTAACTACATTAACTATTTCATATATCCACCTCATATCTACATAAATTATTATCTCATTCAAAAAACCTCAGTGCTTGAAGACGGTGCTGAAACGTGGGCGCTCACGATGGGCCTGATGGAGAAGCTCGGAGTCTCACTGCGAGATAAAATCAGATATGAGGTTATCCGTAGACGAAACAAATTAACAGTCGTTGCCCGCGTTTTTAATAAGTTGAAGTGACACTGGGCTGGCTATATTTCTCGACGAACCGATAACAGAAGGGGTTCTCCAGTGGCGACCGCGTACCGGGAAGAGTAGAGTCGGACGTCCCGCCACGCTGTGGAAAGCCGATCTTACAAAGGTCGAGGGCAACCTCTGGATCTAGATTGCTCAAGATTCCAATTGGGGAGGCCTATGTCCAACAGTGGATCTTAATCGGCTGATGATGAAAATAATAAAAATAATTAATAATTATTACAAAAAAATTAAAAGCAACTCAATATAGTCATAAAATTTCTTTATATATGATATACAATATTTAATATTAAAGTAAGATTATGTATGTAATTTTTAAAATAATATAATCAATCTAATCCTAGACATTTTTTGTTTCTAAATAATATATTTCTAAACGTTTTGTATGTAGTCACTGAAAGGAGTTAGATGGAGTAGTTGTGCGAGGTTGCTCCGTGCGTAACGGCCGCGCAGCTGGGGTGCCCCATGGCCCGGCCGGCCCCAGAGGGAGGCCCATGTAGCGTGGTGTTGTTTGACACTCTCTGCTGAGTTGCGGCGGCTTTCCTGCAAATGTATATAAAATAAATAAACATTCTCAAAATATACTAAACAAATAATTGCATTAAGATCATTTATAAGAATTTTAAATTCAATATTCTGAGCGAGTATTAATTGAGAACTATTAATTTTGAACTGCCTTGCTGAAATAATGTCTGATGTTTACGACTTTAATTACTGTAAAACATACTTACTTCTTTGTGTATACACTTTACTTCAATTTGTTTTTTTAATTGTCTCAAATAGTCTTCTGTCATAATTTCACGCCATCTGAATTAAAAATCCAGTTTAAAAAATATGTGTAGAGTAAAATTACAATAATAAATGAATAATATTAGTTTCATTAACTTGGTAGGTCTGAATAGATTTATTCTACTCAAACACATCCCAGTATTATGATATTCTGTAAGACTGAGTCAAAAAAAGCTTCCAGAATAGTGCTTCTTAATGTCAAAGTTAATATCTTTTTACCTAACGAAAACTTTCTTTAAAAGCAATTCGTCGAAAATGTTACATAATTTTATTACCTTACTCAGAACAGGTCCGTAGCAAAAGTTTAACCAATTTTAAAAATAAATTAATAATAAAGTTCTTGCTCTTTCAAGAAATCTCTTAAAGCCACTAAACAAAATTGATATCTCGGAAGTTTTTTAATTTCCTGTTTAGAATTGTTGTAGAATTGCCATACCCTTTAAGTATGTAAATGTTACTGCGATTGATATCAATGCAGTCAACATCCGCAGTACATACTAAAAAGTAAAAACTTACTGGCATTTCTCCTCCGGAGGTCGAGTGACGTCACTCGAGGGCAGAGTCCGAGCACCCACGCGTCTCCGTCGTGCCAATAGCGGCACAAGCTCTATGCCCCCTGTTAATCGCAAAATTGTCTCTTCAGGCGTCACCTTCTTTTCCACGTACTCTTTTTTACTTAAGCCCTCCTCAGGAAATTTTTTTCGTAACCTTTCTCCATTTGATATTTTTTTCACGAAATTATGCCTTTTCGAACTTTTTTGACCATAACAGTGTATCAGCTGTTTTTCTTGGTCGTGTGGAGAAAGATTTGATCGATTTTGGACAGGGATATTTGGCAATTTATCAATCTGGTTCTTATAGTGGTTGGTCAGTTTCTTGCAATCATCAGCTCTCTTTACGTTTGGCAAAGTAAGTGAAGATCGTTTGAGGCATCTATGGTCTTCTTTAATATCGTTGAATATTTCATTATTCGTCCAACCCTTTAAACATTTTAGTATCTCGTTTAATTTATAATGATTATAAAATATTTATCTACAAAGATTACCCAGTAATAATCATCATTTTAACTATCCATATTAAATTTTATGGTGTATAAACCACGTTAATATTTCTATATTATGCCATACATACCATAGATTTAGAGAAATTTAATCCTATATTACGTGGATTTCTCCAAGTTGTGCCGCCAGGTCCTGGTTTACCCCAAGGGCCTTCAATAGTATTCTAGAAAGTTACAATAATACAATTCAACAAATAAATATATATATATTATATAATACTATGTACTTACCATTTTTAGTTCGTATTGTAAATTCCTTCTAATTTCATCTTTTACCGCCTTTTGCCTTTCATTGACTAAATCATCTGTAATATAATTTGTGTAAACATTTGAACCAGATTTAAATCTCAGTAATAAAAAAATATGTGGCGTGAGTGCCGTAACATTGACTTACAATTTTTATATGAAGATTATTCCTTACAAAGCTAAAAGCATATTCCCTACATTTAACACTGTAACGCAATTAAAATTATTTGACAGAATTCTAAAAAAACGTACATTGCAGTATATAATATACGAGTATTGGCGTTGTATGTCTAGATCTAAGCTAGGAAGAAAATAGGTAACCTAGAATTTTTTTATACGCTTGCTGTTGCTCCGATGTTTGCCTGTATCGAATGCCATTGTCTACTGACTGTTTGAGGATTTCAGCGTAGCACAGCTGGGGGTCCTCGCGTAAACGTAATGGTACGCGTCGCTGTCTCTTTTGAGGCGATGACCAGTCTTGGCATGACTCGTGTAATGAGATACCCTGGAATCAATGAATAAAATTAATAGGGAGTTTTATTTTTATATAACAACTGTAAGCTCTGCGGTCGATTCTAATTCCTTCTTTGAAGGTAAGTATTGTATTACAAAACTAACTAAATATCGTTTTGTTACTGTGGTGTGTGTACGTTCATCAATCATCCTCATATGGTAAACAAATCGATAAGTTTACAAAACGTTGAATTATAAATCCTAGCCACCTTGATCAGACTAGATAGACATTCTCGACGTAACATCGAAAATTTTGCGACACGGTTGCGAAATGAGAAATCAAGTTATGTGGGTCGAAAATTCAACCTGCGTCGCAATAAATTTAATATAACAACAAATTACACGCTTCCATACTCCGAATACCTATAGCGGTTATTAACAGACTTTAATCATCCTTGCGTCACCAAGAGATGGTGCGTGACCCTTTGCCACATTTGTGACTTGCTACATTGTTTAACCTTTGCTAAATACGTGACCGTTCAACCGCCCGGTCGTTATACTATTCTCTTTTATAAAATAAATTATAGGTTTTTCTTGTTGCATGTAATTAAATATGAAATAGCACAATTACCTAAAATCACTCATTGAATTGTAAAACATACTATTTATATAATAATTAAAAACGATAGTTCTCGATCTAAAAACAAATTTATAGTGTTATCTATTCATATTAAAAATATTATTTTTTGTATAACGGACAAAGGAGCTGGTTTGTCTCCCATAAGGCAAGCGAACACTGCCGCCCATGGACAACCGCGCCACAGTCCGTGTATTGGTTGTAGTCTTTTTACTCCACTTAAGCGGCATTTTTAAGGTCCTCCGACATCCTGACTCACTCAGCGAAACACAGTACAAGTACCACTTCACGTTGAGCATTCTGTGAGCCCGTGGTATCACTTCGGACGAGCCGGCCTATTTAGTGCCGCCGCAAATGCTTCAACGTGGGTCTCTCACGGGTGGAAACTATTACCTTAAGCTCATCGTCGGGGTAGATGCCTTCGGTGCGGATATTCGAAAAGCGAACTCCTTGGTTATTAGGGGCACCTCCACCGGCTCGACCCCAGGGCTCGTATGTAGCCAGCTCTTCTCTTGCCTACGTAGAAGGAGATAATGTATATGTTTTAAAAATTAAGCAAGTAACGTCAGGCCGAAAAAAAGAATGAATGTCAATTGTTAATATATAGCCTTTTATGACGTACGGGTTGTTTTCTCAGTAGCATCAAGTTCGTATATACTAAAAAATATTTAGTCTCCTTCAAATATTTATTTTGAGTTCATTATATAATTGTCATACTATGTATATATGTACAAGTAAAAGACGTGTAAACTTTCTCGCTACGTAAGAAAATACACAATCTATTGTTTACAGTTTATGATATTTTCTATACGTTGTCACTCTAACAGCTTGTAATAAAGTTTAGTATACCTACGTAAAATGTAAATAACAATGTAATAGCACTGCAGATATCCCTGTTCATTTGTTTTTAGGTTTAATACATGAACCACTCAATAATATACTATTTAAACACATAAATAATCAAATTTGAAACTGAGACTTTAAGTGAGCTTACCTGTCTTTGGCTTGCGTGTTTTTCCCGTAATTGATGCTGCCTTCGTTCGCGCGCCAATCGCTCACCTTCTAAGCGAGTTTGTTCGGCGCGCCTCCGCTGAAAAGCTCTTAGTCGCAATGATCCTGACGAGGAACCACTAAGCCGGCTTAAAAAATATATAATAAAGATGGAACATCATTAAATCATCATTAAAAATTTAGTAAACAGGACGAAGCCTCGTGATGATGTGTTTGGAGCGAAAAACAAATTCATAACTTGTACAAAGACTTATTTAAGTTTTAGAATAATAATATTACCGTTTTAAAAATCGATACGGATAATTAAACATTTATTTCTCTAACTGTATATCACATATAGTACTAAAAGTTGAATATTTTATTTAAGGATAATTCAACAAGCGAATGTAGACTGTAACTAACCGTTTACAACTGCCAACTTTTGGCTTCTGAAATGACCTTACGTTTGTATAAATTCTGAATTGCACGATTCAGTGAACGTTTCCATTGTTATTTATTTCGAATTTGGCTATATTAAATGTATAAATATTTTACTAAAACTTTATTTGAACTTTTTATCCTCAACGTCTCTTCTCTACTAACGGTGAAACAAAATATTGGAGAACTAAAATTCACAGGCGCAATATTTTATGTCATTCCTCTGAAAGTTATTTTTCATTAATTATTAAGATATTTACTATCTGTCTAGAAATCTAGAAATAATTATATTGTTTATTTTACCAACAAGCATATAACACGTTTTATTTTCAGTTATAAATAAATTAAGAGAAATATTGTTTTACAATCTTAGTCTGAAGCACTTCAGTTAAAATTATATTGGGGAAATATAATCTGGGGAATGCAAAATATTCGATAGGCGGTGGCGTACTTTGCCATAATAAGACAGTAAATATGTAAATAACATTCTTTTAACTTACAACACAACGGATCTAAAATATTTTTAGATGCGTAGGATATGAGTAATAAATATCGATTATTTTGAATAACAAAAAGTATATCGAAATAACTTCTTAGGTAAATAGTAAATAGGTTTCAAAATATTTGAACTACAATCATATTGGGCCTATAAGGGATCTTTTCTATTAAAAGCAAGCTTTTTTGTACTTTGATACAGATATTTAGTCATCATAAAACTTCTTAAGCTATTAATTAGCTAAGCATATCAATTATTATTATGAATATATAAATTAACATGTACTAACAAGTTAACCTCTGAATAATGAATACAACTCGACATCATGACCTATAAAGTATATCCGATTTTCACTGAAGAAGTTTTTTTATATATTGTAAGTAATTTTTCGGAAGCTCCGCCCGCGCCGTACCTGTCACGAAGCGATCAATATCCGCAAACACGGTACAATGTGCTTAATTCACTGAATAAGTGACTCTTTGTATAAATACTAAGAGGCCTACGTTTATATATTTTTTCAACATATATTTTAACCATAAAATTCAATTTAAAAAGTATATAAAGTAAGAAAATTCGATTTTAAAAGTAAATATTAATGGTCGATAAAATTGTTCCAATAAATCGATGAAAAAATGTATATAAAAATATTACTGATGAATTTAGATACACATTCACGTTTCTTTCAAAATATGTACAATAGATGCTCTTTGATGCTAACCTGAAATACCTGTTGAAAGGTATATGATCGACTTATATTACAAAATGCGACATTAATTTAAAGCTGTTTAGATGATAAATGTTATTAATTTGGAGAATCCGGGGCTTCTTGACTTTTGCTTTGACTAGCCGCGAACTAAGGTATTGAGTTACGTCAGGTAGGTAACCGAACTTCCATTGTTCCATGTCCCCTCAACAGAAGGAATCAGTATCTCTAGTTTGTTATGTTAAAAAACTTTATGCTTTTAATTATTTATTTGTTGTAATATAAACATTGTATCTCAATAAAACTGTAAATATAGGCTTAACTTTTAGCTTGATGGGTATGTATTCATTCTTTGGAATAAAGGAAAAGTCAAAATATAGTATCTTAAATAAAGCATATTTATTAAATGAAACAATATGACTGTAACTATATTTATAAAGTTATTCATGATTTAGCACTTTACATATCAAGTATTTACAAACAATACGAGCTACAAATATGATATAAATAATATCCACCGCCTCCTTTCATAATATATGTAATGTACACACACCTCCCGTGACCATTGTAGCGAATGCATATAAAGTCGCTACGACATCATATTTCATGGACGTACAAATGAAAGCGTACAAAACTAAAATATACTTTGCGATGACACTTTTGGGTTGTCGATAAAACATTACTATGACTAACATTTTTGTTGAGTATACGTGCCTCAGTGCACCTAATTTTATATAATATTACGGCGAGCGTAAATTCGTTTAATATCAACGATAATATTCCACATATTATTTACAATTGGAATATGTTTTACAACTGCACTAAAGCTTTTAGTTGTGCAAACTTTACCTAACAATTTAATACTATTTAAGAAATACATATACACCTCTTGGTATGTAATGTGTATACTAAAGAAATTGAGGTAAACGGTTCTGAAGATACGAATGGGTAACTCATCCAATAAACCCCAGCCATTACGTATAGAAAAAAGAAACCAGAACGGAATTTCGTAGTGAAGTCCATACGCAAGTTCCATAATTTTCACGTTTACATAAAGAGTACTGACATACTAGCTATATACAGCAAAGTGAACTAAAATAGCCTATTCTGAACATAACGGTACATAACAATTAAAAAGATTGAGCATAATATGATACAAGTACAGCGATATTTGGTGACAGAGACGCCTTAACCAATTGTTTTCGAGCATGTCCAAACATGTATTTCTATACACGTCTATTGCAATATTTAATTTTAAGATAAGGTTAAACAATAAAGATATCCTAATGCGATTGGTTAGATTATAATTTCAAAAGAGAAAACTTAACATAAATCAGGTCACAAAGAAAAAGTTCGCTAATAAATAAAACTTTGTAATATCTGTTCGGTAGAAGGGGATGCACATCGAAAATATCTA
Source organism: Delias oraia (assembly GCA_018230265.1). Classification (NCBI taxonomy): domain Eukaryota; kingdom Metazoa; phylum Arthropoda; class Insecta; order Lepidoptera; family Pieridae; genus Delias; species Delias oraia. Next base: position 10,049 of record DWCF01000953.1, read on the forward strand.
TTATAATATCCAATCAACGCGCGCGATACATTTCGACACACACATTCATCCGTCCATTCACAAATGTATTATATTAAGATTAATCGTTCGTCATCTTAATAAAAAAGGTATCCAGAATTCATATCATTTGAACCTTTAATTAAAAAGGAAAAATGTTAATAATTAAAAATAAGAACTTTAAAGACTTAGTAGAAGAAAAATCTGCAGTTCTATACAAAAAAACCTGTTGCATTTTGATGGCTTTAACATTTTTAAATGAAAAATCGCCGATTTAGCTATCTTATCGAGAGAAAATAATTGAAGTTCCAATTTCGTCGAGAGAACTGTGGATGCCTTTCTAAATAACGTAAATCTAACTTTGAATTCTCGATCAAGTCGCCCGAGGCACTTTGAGTAACAAGCTTCGATTGATCTGTTGACGATGGACATATCTGTTTAACTACCAAGAGTACATCTGGAATTTCGGCTTGCTTCCCTTCGATCCTCGGACTACTGAACCGGTCAGTTCCAACTACTTTACACACATCGCCACTTATCTAGAGCTACTAGATGTCCAGTAAAGTTCGTGAGAGCACTAGCACTATTTGATTCTATTAAGTACAAGATCGGTGGTGACGACCAGTCCCTTCTGGTAGGGCGAGTCGGCTAATTCGGAAGCTAAGCGAGCGGCCTCTAAGCCGTGCTTGCGCGCTAAGAAGCGCGTCTGCTCCAGGCCACGGGACTTGTGAACTAGTTCGAAGGCCTTCTCAACGTCACCGGCCTCTTGGAACCGCCGCATTATCATCGGATTCAGCTCGGGGTACTGCAGACGTTTCCAAATTAATTAGAATAAATTCGTATTTTAAAAGACTAATAGGCAACTAAAAAATTAAACCAAATATTTTAAAAGCTTCAGTAATAGATATACTAAGGTAGAATCTTTGTTAAATAAGTTAGAAATCAATTTTGAGGTTATAATGAAAAAGAAAATGTAATCTGTCTGTCTTGCATTAATCGTAATAATGGTACCTTTTCACAAGCGAAGAGCACTGGTGCAGTGGCAAGACCGAGTTTAAGGTCAGTGGCCGTAGGTTTACCCATTGCCTGCGCAGAGGACACAAAGTCCAGTAAATCATCAACCAGTTGGAAGGACAGACCAACGTTACGTCCATATTGGAACGCCAGCTCGCATGTGCTTTCGTCCGCGCCGCTTAGTAGCGCCACCTGCCAAATACTCGTGTTACAGAAAACTCTTTTTGGACCTTAGCCGTTATTCGTTCACTTTTAGTGAAACAATAAATATAGGAGTTTTTTTAATTTGAAACATCTATAGACTATAGTTATATTTGAAGAGCCTCGTAGCTAAATGGTTTAATAGATCCACGAAGCAAGAGGTATCGGGTTCGAATCCCGGTGCGGACAATCATAAATTATAATTTTTTCGGTCCCTGGAAGGGCTTGACAGTAGCCGGGCGAGTGTCTTAATAATGTCGCACCCGTGGGAGAGCCATGTTGAAGTTGATTGATACCACGGTCTCACAGAATACTCAGCGTGAAACGGTACTTGTACTGTGTTTCGCAGAGTGAGTGAGTATATCAGAGGCCCTTAAAAGTGCCGCTTGAGAGGCGTAAAGAGCTGGCAACACAACCAATGCGCGGACTTTAGCACGGTTGTTCATGGGCGGCGGTGTTCTCTTATCATATAGGAGACTCACCTGCCCCGTTGGCAGTTATACTATAAAAAATATATATTTATACACATGGATTGTCAATAGATGGCGCAATGCGCAAGTCTATCCGATAGCTATAATTATGATATCAGCTAAGTGAATATTACTTGCTGCATTATAAACTGAGACTTTAGTAACTAAACCATGACATTTAATTGGCTTATAAACATGTAGTTTATATTTTCTAAAATTTTAATTATAATTAACGCCAGCAATTCGAAAGTTACAAAGAACACTGAACCGAAACATGAAAGTATTTTATATAGTTGCAACCTTGGACAAACATAGGTTTGATTTTATTTTAGCTAGAAATATTGGAATTACAACATACAGCTTTAACGGAGTTCGCGATAAGCGATGCGGTTTTTCTATAATTCTTGGTGAGGTAGTGTGAAAATCTCTCATTTTCTGTCTCTTTGCTGCCAAGCTGCATGAATTCTCCCTGTACCAAGTCAGTCACTACCTGGAAACCAAAATGTAGGTTGTTATTTCTTTAATTCATATAATATTCTGAACAAAAAAAATCTTGAAATTGAATATTTTAAATTGGGTAACATTTTTCTTTAGGTGTGTTTATTTTTACATATTAAAACATTTGCTTGAAATATTGCGAATCCTATCGATTCGATAACACATATAAAAATATTGAAACGATAGATTGCTTAGATCGGTTGTAATTAGTAATTTTTTCCTAAAGTACTTATGAAGTAATTCATAAACTATTGCATCTATGCTTGGCTTGTTATCTTAATACGTACATCCATCCGTTCAGGATTAATAATTATAAATTGCCATGCGAAGTTGCGTGTCATATTAGAATTTTTTATCATTATTTACTAATAATTCGCTTCTAAAGTGATATAAGTTCAAATGTTTATTTCCCACCATAACAAATAGTTACTCAATTGTGTAATTTCAGTTACGAAGAATAGCGACAACTCGCTAATTATAATCACAAATTAACCATACGTATATATATATCTAAAAAGAGGCATTACTTCAGCTTGCTCTACTAAACAAACCACTTTTGTATTACACCATTACTAAACGCAACTAAAAAAATTATGAGTATCATATTCAAATTTTTATTACTATTCATATATTAAATTCATATATTATTCATATATTAAACAATCGTACGCAAATAAATCAACACATTTCGATAGCACGGTCACAGGTGACTGAGGGTGTGAAATATCAGGTGTCGGTTTGCAGAAAATGTTAGCCAATTCAGAATTTCTAATAAACTAGATTTTATTATATTAATATTTCTTAAAATATATAACCAATACAATTATGATGAATAGACATACACGATTTCATTATGTGTAAACTATTTTAATGTTACACTTAGCGTTATAAAAATACAGTGTAAAGTCCATGTAACGTCCCTCGATTTAAAGATAAACTCCCTAAAGCGTCGAAATCAATTGGCTTTAGTTGGTTTAGCTTGTCTTCCATCCACCTTCTCTTCTCTCCATTTGACGACAACTCTTTATAACGCTATAAAATGCACAGTCCCTTCAGTGTCGTTATATAGAGTTTACACTGTATAGGGTCTTTCAACAAGCACGGGTCGATGTTAAAATCAGCGAACACACGGCGTTGTCTATGGTCATTAAGTTTGAGCTATTGGGTCATATTTACACAATATCATTGTATGTTATAGCTTATGAGTTATTCTGATGTATAAGCCATATTATAAAGTTTCATTAAAGTCCATTCAGTAGTTTTTGCATGAAATAGAATCAAACATCCAATACTTGCAAACTTTTTCATTTATAATATTAGGAGCATTCAGAGAAAGAAATTATACCTGACTGAGCACTAGCGTAACTTCATCACTGCGCAAGCGAGCTATCATCATCGACGCCACAGCGAGGATGAAGTCGCCGGCCATTGCAACCTGAAAAGAACAGCACCGCTTTTAATTATTCATGCTTATTTTATATTATTATAACTGTTTATCAGTTACTATCATATAACTTAGTTTAAAAGGCAACAATATAGCGATTATTTTAGTAGATATCACATCGGTATGCTTAGCGGTATACTATATATTCAAAAACGTCTTGAACTTGAGGATATTATAACAGACATTATTTTCTAAAGATAAGATATAAAATTTCTCCGTCGCATCGCGTTCATTCAAATTTCGAAACTAGAATTACTTTATAACCTCCATTCAAAATTAGCATTTTACCTATTTAACTCTTAATTAGAAATCTAATTAAAATTCTCTATTGAAGCTGAAAGTAAGAATGACGTATTCGACTTTCTTCAAATATGTGTGAAAGTTGTGTATTTTGGAACAGGCCAAGGCCTAGTTTTATAGAGTTTATTGCTCCGTGTTGTCGCCTGTAGCATCATTGGTCCTAAACGCTATCTGAGGCTTTTTGTTGAAAGCTTCTTATCGGAATGGAATTATGAGAGTCGAGTTATCTATTTATTAAATATCATTAATATTCAATATAGGTATGGTCTCCATTTTCTCGCGTTCTCTGATCGTCGTGATCATAATGACATTATGAAACTGTCACAAAGTAACTAAGATTTGGTTTTAACGGCTAGTAAAAACTGCGTATTTTATAAGTTGCAATTTCAAGCTTTATTCAGTCGTAATTCGACTGAATCCAATTCAATGACAACCGGCTTCCAGTAACCATAAGATATTGGACCTAACATTAAGAACAATAATTAAATCAATATTTTAAATACAACAGTAATGTAATATATTTGGTAGATATGCTGCTAACTAACATATAGTTAAGAATCCACAGTTTTATAACTAATACTTTAAGTACTAAAGAATTATCGTTAAAAATAACGACGTACAGTTTTTTTAAATTAATATTTATTACAAAATGGCGGCTATCGCTAGTTTTAGACTGACGAATGTTACGTGTATGCGCTCATTTCTCCGGTTGCCATCAAGAATGCGTAGAAAGTTGTGATCCGCTCGCATACTAATGTCGTACGTCGATTCGACGGTGACTTGGCACCCTGCTCCGCTCATTAACAAACACTGGCCACTGGTTAGTCTACATTGGGTGACCGGCTTCGGCGCTCCTACTCAGCTATGCAAAGGGAAGGGCTAGGGAAGCTAACTGGCACTCCTCATCCGATAAATCGTTAGATCGTTTGGCCTTCATTGACATGCCTTTTTTTACGATTTTATCTGGAGATAATAACTCTATTTTCTTAATAAAACGACTAGAAACCAATTGTTTAAATAATCGTTATTTTTGAACAAGTTTATTAATTTATTTATTTAGATGGAGAGACTATAGAAAGTTCATATACAATTTAAATCAACTTACATTCGGTGAGATAAGCATTTTCTGAATAAGAACATTTAGAATATGATTGTTATTTAAGTCTCTAAACGAGGCAAATGACTAAATAAAATAAAATTGTCTACTGTTGAAAAATGTAGCTATTAAATAATATAAAAATTCTTAACAACGTTCCGGTTTTTATTTAGTTTCTATTTTTTTCCTTCATATTACATTGATGTACATATAAAGTAGTGAGTAGCGCTTCCATAGAGTCATGAAACAAATAGAAAGTCAGGTAGATACAAAATAATGTGAATTGGATTGAAAAATATATCAGTTTCCGATCACGAACGTCGCTTGAATTCTACACTTACGTTTCTAGCCATAGTAAAAAATTTGTAATTATTAAAAAATATTTAGTATATTTTAATTAATAGGTAATTAATAGAATAAATCCAGATAGACAGTGAAATTAATGGCATAAAATTAAGAATAATAATATCTCACAAAGCGGCGATGATCTCGGTCACTTTATCTTTCAAACTAGACTCAAATTGAATTAGTCGAAAGTCGTGCTTATTAAGTAAAGTGTGTGTGCGACTTAAGAATTTGATCCAACTTAAGTCAAGCTACCGTAACGGGTGAAAAGCCAGAGTAGTCTGTCGGCTACTTATGCATAATTTATCGGCGTTAGTCTTAACAGCGTACGTACTATACATTTAGTGACATGTCCAAACACTTGAAGCAATACGTCCTTGAACCGTGAAGACCTTTTAGATTTTAAATAAGAATCTCGAAATATTACATTACAAAATACATTATGAAACTGAAGTCGTTGTCAAAGATTTAAATATCAATTCCTAATCTTACATGTAAATTAATGAATATCTATTAAAAAGGCTTATAACATAATGATCTCATTTTGTCATATTTATCATAGTGACAAGTATAACAAACAACTGCTGTGGCGATCTTAATCTAGTTATCAATTAATAAAAGTGTGTGCATCGCGTGCTTTTGTAGAGTTACTTGTAGCGCGTGTCGTCCGCGCATCGTTGCGCAAAACATGCACGCATTAACACACTTTCTGATATCGCCCTTGCCCGAACGCAAACGCATCCGTTATTCTAAAAGCATCCCGTCCCGCTATGCTTAAATAAGGCTGCGCACACTAATTAAATTTGATTTATTGCTCCAATCAATAAATTTAAGTGTGAATACAAAAGGGGCATCAAAGTCAACCGGATAAATATGGTTGACACCCTTTTTTTGGAAAAATTGTTGAATGCTGTTACAACTGCTATTTATCGGTATTCATAGTGCGTTATTATTCAATATTACAAAGGTTTGTCTGCAATAACGTTTGATAGATTAAAGCCATATTCAATGATTTAGATGGTTTACAATAACAGACGTATGTCACATTAGGTGTAGATCATTATGTTTTACGATACATTGAAAAAATTACTAAAATGCGATAAAGTAATGTAAAGGTCATTTCACTTTGATTCTGTACAGGCTTCACACGTACGGCGCGATAAGAGTGAAAGCCTTTCTTATGATCTCTTCGAAAGTCCACCAGACAACGAATGACATGAATAATTTACCAGAAAATCATTACGGTTTCATGCCAATTTATTCCGAATGTGTTTGAGTTTCTACTCATTAGATACGACTTACAATTAAAATGCTAGATTGCACCTTCTTGCAGCCCAACTACCACAGGACTCGTATAAAAGTTAAACCGAAGCCACTGTTATCATTCCTAGGGAGGACTCCTACGACCACATATACTAACCCATTAACCCATAAGGTAAAACAGGTAAATCATCTGCCGTAATGACCATTATTGAATCACTGATACCATTGTCTTCATTAGGTAGTTAGTGAAACTGCTCAGATCAGACCGACGGATTGATTGGATGTGGAAGACCGGTTAATATAAAGTCAACAGCTATCCAAATAACATAAGAGAGTCGTATTTAAATAAGCTCGATGAACTTGAGATTCTTATACGATGGGCAGTTGCAGCAATATTTTCACAAGCTCTCGTGTAAGCTAGGTGGTAGCGTGTGGCGTTTCGCAACACAACCTTGACAGTGATGGTAGACAGGTGGTCGGAAGGTGAATGTGGATGTATGTCACGGGCGGCCTTGACTCCCCTCTCAACCCCTCTGCGACTACTTCACTGATGTCTGTTCAAATAGACAAGATATCAAATATCTGGTTATTGCAAAATTTGAAACAACATTATACTTAACATAGACGTCTCGACGCTACAACGCCAGGCTCTCAGAAACTCTTACGACATTAATTTTCGATCAGTTTTGCTGCTATTTAAGAACAGAAAAGTAATCCACAAGGACAGTAACGATTACAATCGTTTATCCATTGAATTGTTATTTAATAGTTATATTTATTTTATATATAATATAGCATATAAATGGTGCATATCTATAAAAATAGCATGCAACTATATTATATCAACAGTAATTTAACACTACGCACCAAAAGAAGGCAATAGGTGCAGTCAGTTAGACAAAAATAGCGATATTTAGGACCAAGGTTACTTTACTAAAATGGCATCAGAACGATTAAGATTGATTCGAACGGTTAGCGGTCGAGGTATACCGCACCAAGTGAGCGGTCGGTATGCTTGCGAAACCAAGAGGCGTGTAGTGGCGATTAGTGGGCAACAAGTGGGCATCGTTACAACATACGGTAGATACCATTCACAACTGGTAACTCAAATAGACTACTACGATTTCCTCTCAAATATTTTGCCACCTTACAAGAACCTTAACTTTTGAAGCCTTGGCTTGTTCTTCTTTATCAAGTGACAACGTTTGCTATTTAAATAGGCGAACTCTAACAGAACTAAAATTATTCACCATAACCGTGTATAAAAATTAATATTATTCTTTCAAAAGAGCTGTGTCTTGAACTTTGGCACGGTGAAATTAAAATAAATATTAATTATTTTTGTGAAGCAATAAAACCATTTATAATTTAAATAGCAATATATGATACTTTATAAAACCAATTTCTAATTTCGTACCCTTTATAATTATATCAAATATTAGATACTTCTAAAATTTTTGATGCACATAAATTTCATACAAAATGTTCAACTTAACAAATTAATACCAAGTTCCCATATAAATAAATAAAAATAATATTGCAGTTAAAATCATACATTTTCAACACCGAAACTCCAAAAACTGACCTAAATGTAATATGACCAGACAAAACCAGTTAAGAGGTTTAACAAAAATATTGAACAAACATTGCTTGATCGAAATCGTTGTCACCAATAGAAAGCAATAATCAGAGTCACGTTCATTAAGATATAATTAATATTATCTACATTAACAATAGAAATTATATCAGAAAGTATAAACTAATAAAGGATATTTAGTTGTTTCGTTAAAAAAGACACAAAGACACAAGACAACATAAATTCGTTAATTAATAATTAAAAAAGAAGCTTGAATGAAAACTCAAACTCAAAAAACATTTATTCAAATAGGCCCCATAAGCGGCACTTTTGTCAGTCAATTTACAATAGTAAAGCTACAATTGGTTTGGATGATATACCTCTACGAGAAGAACCAACAAGAAATTCAAGAAAGAGATTGGGTTTAATTTTTTTTATTTGACAATTCGTTATAGCACAAACTCCATAGTTATTTTAAATATGTAACAATAATTCGTTGCAGCGGTGATACTTCTTATGTGTAGATGAGACTAAATATTTATAATAAGGTTTCATTTGTCGTATAACAACATGATTGGGCGCGCACATTATATTGTCAATCGTCAGTTAAGTTTAACTTTTTTCGTACATGTTCGCTGACACCCAACCCATAAAATGTTCGAGAAAATTGACAGATCAAAACGTGCAAAACATAACGTGTCAAGAGAGGTAATTAGTGATGATTGCTGCATCTTAACAGCAAAAGGCAATTTATTTCTCTTACGGTGGGTCATGAACAGCTGGACACGAAAAAAGCTCGAATTGTCACCACCTTATTACAACACTGAACTATTTAAAAGTCAAGTGTTATGCAAGTCAAATAGATTAAGAGCATGTAAATGGTTTTTTTTTTAATTTTCATGCATTGGTCACAGTAGGTGATTAATGAACATTATTACATTGTTTCTTCACAAAATACATGCTTTTTACATAGTTATTTGAGTTGGAATATAATGTTTGTATAAAATAATATATTTCTCTTGCCTTATGTTAAATATTGTTTGATTGAGATAATCTTTGTATAATAAATACTTATCAATTATTAACATACGGCTCACTTTATATATGAACCAACATTTAAAATGATCTTTTACTAATTCATCAATATATTAAATGTACAAGTGAAAGCTCTATGCCGGCTTTATGCGGCCTTGAAATCAAAGAGTTGCTATCAGATGTCAAGTTGCATATATCTAATCCACTGCTGTTAAAGAATTAGTTATGTATATAAAATCGACTGTAATAATGTTGAAGTCGAAATGATTAAGCTATTTCTTATAAAGGATAAATGATTACTGAATACATAGACCTGTATGAAAATTATTAGCCACAGAGAGAAGGCGGTAAAACAAGCCACTAAAGGAAAATACAAAGGGAATGATCGACAAAGAATTTGTCATGATTTATAGTATACAAACTATTTAAGTATTCTAGACGCAAGCGGTCTTATTAAAACACTGTCCCACGGCAGAGTCCGGCAAACAATAAGTAGCGAGACATATTCTGAACAATGGTCGCAGATACGATAGGAATCGCCAATTTGTTGGTGACGTTTCTTCGAATGCTTGACAGCTATTGTCGTGAACATCGACAAAGCTTTAGTGGGATGCGCATATTCAAATCAGAATAAAAGGAAAACGCGAACGGCAACGACCACTGCTCAATGGGTCTGTCACCACCTAGCATTCCAGCGAACCACATCGGAGCCAAGTGTTAAACAACAATAGCGGTTCGCCATTAATGTTCCACGTGAAAACATTAACGACGAGTAAACAACTCGACAATGTCCATAGTAACGTCAGCGTAAATGAAGTACAAACAGACGCACCCGCTATCATTGCGAAGCATATTTCTGCTTAGACACGGTAGGTGTAAATTCAGACAAAAATGAAAAATCAACACAGCCTCAAATTACATAACGAAATACAGGTTATTAGAACGTGTATGGGCCTCGATAAACTAAGTCAATATCAAGTACTTGTAGATTTGTTAAACTAAAGTTAGTTCACCAGCCTTCATTGATATTTGCCTATAAAGTCGGACAGCCGGAAGGCATTCATCCTTGAAGGCTAATCGCGGTGAGCGTACAAGTGATCTAAGATCTTCTTTGTTCGTACTGCAAGTTTTAATAAACCAGGCACTGAACGCATGCAAATTCAGATGCTGTAATAAATATGCATTAGTTCAAGAACTAGTTAAATATGTATAAACAAAAAATAGACCTATTGTATCATTATTATATCTTTTAGTCTGTTAAGTCAGAGAGCGATGTTCATAACTTATCATGTACTTGACTCTATGAAAAATATAATTTATTGGAGGCCTTAAAAACATCTTTAAAGGAATGTTTTTTAAATTACATTTCGATTGAAGAATCATAAGACGGCCGCGAGGCACTTTCACCGGAGGTCGTCAGCTTTCGGCGGCTGTTTCTCTGCTCTATACAATCACTGCGGTGTTTACGTATAGTATCGCCATCTCCCTCGGTCTAATGCGAGAGAAAGGTCATCGTCTGCCTTAGTCGCTCGTACGCGAACTACTTCCCACATTTCGTATTCTCTTTTTATGTAGGGCGAGAACCTGAACGTGACTTAATGACCCAAATTCCTCAATTATTTAAAACACCACGCCAGTCGAGTTTATTGCTATAATATCAAATCAAACATTTAAAATCCGTCTTGAAATCATCAATGTTCTTTGATTATGTAAATTCTTGAACAATGTATGGTACATGCAAATAATTCGTGTTATAAAACTAATATTTTTTATGTCAATACTTGCTTATGGGCCGACATAAATTCGATGGTTTTGGAATTTAATACATCCGTGATGTGACCTAGAAATTTTGGGAAAAACGGATGCGTTATTAGCCTCGAAGTATCGTAAAAGGTAAAGAAAGTAAAGGCACCGGCCACGTTAGTCATCATGGCAATATGTTACTACGGGATCGGCGTGAATAACATCGGGCAATTTGCCTCAATGGCCTGCTAGTAGCCTACTTTTGCTGCCTGTGTGGACATGAGAGTTTTTCTTGGGCGATGAGAGTACCTGAGATAAGCGGTTCTCCGCCCATGGATACCCCTAGTTTTTGCAGTGAAAGCTTGTACGATTATTGTAACCAACAAGTGGTAAAGCTTAGTAGTATGTTAACAAGGCGATGAATCAATCCCATCATTCATTCAAATCAAATGAAGATACCGGACCTTGGTTATGACAGGCTTATGTCACTCGATGTCCACGTGCCTTGGCAACAGGGTATCCAAAACTCAACTACGTATAATTATCTATTCAATACTTAACACATACATATTAAGCTTCCAGCATTCCATTCATGATATTTAATATTGAACACCGCTATTATTTTGAAGACTTTATACCACCGAAGGTTATACAAGCCTCTATTAAATCTCCCTTGACGTTACAATAGGACACATGTCACATAATTAAATATATATTTTTTTTAATATTCATGTCACGGCCGGTTAATCCCAATGTGGACGCTGCATTGAGCTACATACTAATTGTTGAACCTTCTGAAGGTTGTATTATATATTTACATTTTAATAAGTTAAGGAACGAAATAAATTCTATTTATGTTTACTGCAAATTATTTTTTCTGTTTCCTGCTAAAAGAAATTGTTAGAAATATAACTAGTTTAATTAATCTTAATTAAATAACGCGGACTGTATATATTTAAAAAGATTTTATAACTGAAATCATATAATAAATGTTTTTCTTTTTGAAATATAATAAAAGAATTTAATTGTACGGCTTAGATAGTCTATGTATGAGTGATACGTTGCGTAATTATTATTTATATATTAGGATTGCTCACCTTTTTGTGATTCCAGAGCACGTTGACGGAGGGTTTACCACGGCGGAAATCACTCTGGTCGATTACGTCATCGTGGATCAGCGATGCTGAGTGGATCATCTCACTGATCATGGCCACCTGTCGCTGAGATGGCAGCAGTGCACTGTTTTAGACAAATATTGATATCAAAAATAATTCAACACTATAATTAATTTTGAAAAGGTGAGCCCAACCGCCTCTCCAACAGCCTTCAAACATTTAAAAAAAATTAGACATTGAACTTTTCGAAAATAAAGTAACACAATTAAATTTTGTAACGCAGATACATACGTTTAGGTCAACTTGATGAATAAATATTTAATTAAAGGGAACAAATAAGCCTACTAAAGCAAATGCCGTGATGAAATATTTCATTCTGAAAACTATGTTGAAATGTTGATCATTGAAATTTTCGCCAAGGTGACCTTTGGGGAATTTTCTTGATTTGTGTTATGTAATTGTATTTTCCCATTCCATTAACACTTGAATGTCGTTTAGATACTTTTCTTGTTAAAACACAGTACGCAGATGCGCTAGTTATATTAAGTTTTAAAACATTATTTAATCTAAGATTTATTAAAAATAATTACATTACAGTTATATAATTGAATGATATAACATTGTATAAAATTAAACTTCATAATTAATATAAAATTACCTCTATTTGAGAATATCAAATAATATTAATATTTTAAAATTATATTTCTTTTTATTCTATACCGGACGACGGAGTAGATGGGTCTCCTATATTGTAAGAGACCACTGCCGCCCATGAACAACCGCGCCACAGTCCGCGCATTGGTTGTGTTGCTGACTTTTTACGCCGCTTAAGCGGCACTTTTAAGGGCCTCCGATATTCTCACTCACTCTGCGAAATGTCTTTGTAGAAGTACCATTACAACGTACCGAAGTACAAGTACCGTTTCACGCTGAGTATTCTGTGAGCCCGTGGTATGACTTCGGACGAACCGGAACAATAAGTGCGTCAGCATGGCTCTCCCAAGGACGCGACAGTATTAAGACACACGCCCGGTCACTGTCAAGCCCTTCCAGAGACCAAATAAATTATAAATTAAATTATAATTGTTCGGACGGGATTCGAACGCGATACCTCTAGCTTTATGGTACACTTTCAAAACCATTAAGCTACGAGGCTCTCAAAATTTCTTAGTGCAAATATTCACTGCAAAGGCCAAATGAATAAATATCTGATGTTTGATACACATTTTATACAGTTGAAACACTGAAACGTGCATTTATGAAAAATTACAAGAGAAAACAATTATTTTTTTTTTAAATTTAGATTTTTTGATTAGCGGACTACGGAGCAGGCGAATATCCTCTATGGTAAGAGATTGCCTTACTGCCCAAAGATAAATATTTATTAAATTAGTTATAATTGAATTTGTTATGAAGGTTACTTCATAACAAATGCATGTCAAAGAGTGACAATATTTATGAAATAGCATCAAATTATTATTTTACATTTCGTTATATCGTCATATCCCAAGGTTGTAAAGTGTATTCTTCAGTGTACATATTAGAATATTCAATATGTAATTCTGTTCACAAGTAGGTTCTACACGCACCTTACATAAAATGTTATATATTCGCCACGTGTAGGGCGATACGCTACGAACCATATATACGTGCCAACAATATTTTAAAATCTTTTAATATCACTTCAAGGGTATCTTGAGATTCGTACCTAGATTGTTAAGCTCGTGGATACATGTATTGAGCAATAAAGACGTAACATATGCATAAAACAAGTGTAATCTTCGACAATGTGTAATCAATCATGGTACAGCATAAGAGAGAGGTTTTTGCTCTTAGAAATACTACAACACTGTTGGGAAACTGAGTTCAATTAAATCGGGTATAATAATATGCGATCTCTTAAATGCTAGACAATTTTTTTGTAACAATATAATATAGGTCTACCATGAAGCGATAGGTATCGGAATTGAATCCCAGTCCGGACAATTATAAACTATAATTTAATTTATAATTTATTCGGTTTCTGGAAGGGCTTGACAGTGGCCGGACGAGCTGTGGCACCCTTGGGAGAGCCATGCTAAGGCATATGCTTAGGCATACGAAGTTATGGGCCGGTAACGGGCTCACAGAATATTCAACGTGAAATGGTAGTTGTACTTGAAACGGTGCTTTTACTGAATTTCGCTGAGTGAGTGAGGATATCGTAGGCCCTTGAAAATGCCGCTTAAATAACCGGCAACACAACCAATGTGCGATCTGTGGCGAGGTTGTCCATAGGCGGCGGTGTTCTCTTATCATATAGAAGACCCACCTGCTCCGTTGACCGCTGTACCATATAAAACCATATTACGGTAGGTATCTTAATATATATATTAAATAGCATACAAATATGCTTCAATTGCTTGTTAATCTCACCTGTTTTCACCATAAACGTGATAATTAACAGCTTTTGCCATGAGTATGGCTACCATTGGCCTTAGCGCTTTCCCCTGACCGTCGAAATAATATGTGGCTATGGTGTTTAACTCTGGTTGATTTGTGTTGCGCTCCAACTCCTGTGAATTTGAAGAACTAAATAGAAATGAGGTTAAAACTTTTATGGAGTATACCCATGAATGTATAGATGATATTTTTATATAAATAACCTCGCTATTATTGTCTAGAGGAGGTGCTAATTTAGTTAGACAGTAGGTTCAAATTTCGATTAGATCATCCGTCCGATCGACCGTCAAAAAAGTGTAAGTATTCAGTATCCTATTGTTATTATATTAAATCTGAGCGTCAATTTTAACTTAATTTTTAAATCTCCGATATGGCATCGCTTTAACTATTGTATATTTACTATTGTCACATAGTAATTAAGTTGGGAAATATTTGGATGTGTTCATTTTTCTTACACAATATGGATGATGTTGAACAATGTAAATCTCGAAGGAAATCACTAATGCTTTTGTCCTCGTGCATTCTATTGTATAGCACTGCAATCTATTCTGAACAGTTTATTTCGTTTAATTAAGGAAACTGTTTCGTCATTTTCGGACACTGCTCAAGGGTTTAATAAATCCACTTTTATATTGTGAATGGTATATGTATATAGTAAATTTTTATATTTAAAAATGTGCAATAAGTTATTTTTTCCATTTTTTATAAAATTTCAGTCCAATTTTTAAATTCAAATGAATCTGAAACATACGGATCTTAAAAAAGCATTGTTCAAAGTCAGTTTAATATATGATGGACTATGACTTATCAATGTCAAAATATTGCAACATTAGTTACCATGAAACGTGCTCATTAGCGCAGCAATATTGTGGTATCGTCGCCACTTGAAAATCAGTTTTGAAGGTTGTGGGCCATGCGGTGGTTAGCGTTACTCTTATGTACTCACATTTACAACATAACAAGCAATCATTTTGTTTAAATCTTTGTTTATTGTTATTATTCAATTATTGAATTTCTTGTTTTCTCTGATGGTTATTTTTTAACATTTTTATAATTTTGAATTGATCTGTTGATATTTAGGTAACATGAAAATCAAATACAATTATAAATCAAAAGAAAGCCATAAACCGCGTTGGTCTTTCGGTCGATTTGCAAAAAATTATGAATGGATTTTCATAAAAGTATATCGCCAAAAGATAGCGTGAATTTAGGATTAATTTTGTTTTATATAAATTGGTGAGCAATGAAAACTCTTGAGAAGACTCAAACCATATTAAAGCTTTCATCGAAAACGCTGCCTAATAATTAATTTGATATATGTAAGAAACAAAGTAGGGTGCCAGGTTTCAAAGCCACTTGACTGATATACTTAGTATGAAAGAAAGTTTCGCGTCACGCTAAGCAAATCGAAAAGAAGGTCACTCACTGTTCGTTCACTGCACTTTACGCTTGACATCAGAATACTGTAATATTGTTGCACCAAGGTCAGCTTAGATTGGGGCAACAAAATGCAATTTAATTCGGATATCATACAAATAATTGCTTATATTAGAGTGTAATAGGACATTAGAGAGCGTCCTGTGAACATCCAAGTCAAGGATACACAATGATGAGCTCTTAACATTTTGCAACAAACATGACGTAGTGTATTTTCAAAAAAACATGCAACTACGACATGTTTGACCCACTTGTTGTAAATAAAAATAATAAGATGAGTCCTTCAGATTGTATTAAAAGAAATTTAGAATTAGAACAATTAAGCCTGTCTCTAATTGGTACATTATGTATCTATTTAAATTTTATTATAACAAATTTGTTTAAATAATTAACGCAGTTGCTATAAAACGAACCACATATGTCAGTATAACTTTGTCATAACGTCAAGGAGACAATCAAATAGAAATAAATCGTGTTTCTTGAAAGTCAGAGTAAAACCAGTTACAATAACATAACTTAAGATGGGAATAGAAGCAGCGATACCTGGGAAACGTTTAGAAAATATGCGCGCACTTGCGGCACCCACCAACCAGCCTAGTTAAAGACGAGTTTTCCATACAAGAAAGTAGGCAAACTAGTCAAAGCTACAATTTCTAAAACTTCACGAGAAGTTTAGTCAGTACTTACAACAGAGCAATAGCTCTTTGCAAAAAATGATGATCACGAATGAATAAACTATAAATAATATCAGATGTGAATACAATACCTGGCCTTGTCATTTTATATTTGAGCCATTTGTGAACTAATACAAGTATTTATGATGTGTTGCATCAATGTGTAGCATAATAAATGCGTTACGAAAAGCCATTTAACACGTAGTAACACATTCGTAGCTCCACATCACATTCTGTAGACACGTAGCTCTACGGTCGTAACGTCTACGTTCTCGGTTATAAAGGCCTATATGTTTTATTATTATTTAAATGAAACCATTAGTAAGTAGTCATTCAGTATATCTTCTCTTATTTACCCAATTTTAGAATATTAGTAATACAGAATTATAAAAATTAACTCCATTAAAATTGTTACTTCAGTAGGAAGGTTCGTGTAATCACGTTGAGTATTTGATTTTATAACCGTTTCTGATTTATAAAAAATATTTATTAATGAACCGAACAAAGGAAAACTACTAATAATATATACGAATATATATATATGACTAGTTATCATCTTAAAATCAATTTGCACAACCCACAAACGTTCGCGTGTTAACACGTGATGGCTTTGACACAATTTTACTAATAGTGAACGGTGATTGACCTATTCTTTTAAAATTTAATACCTTTCAGTACATTCAAATGAATTACTAGTTTTTGTAAATTCAATATTTAGATTGGATTGAAAGTTTCGGTAAAAATTGCGATCTTAATATGTTTTTTTATATAAAAGACGAAGTATAACTCTCACCGATCGTATGTCCTCATATATTCCGTTAAGATCGTCTTCAAGAAGGCGGTAGGGATCGACAATCTGTGCGCCGTAGTCTGGCAGCGAGCCTGTGCTTGTACTTTGCATGCTGGAAGCCAGGCGTCGCATTGCACCTGACGCGACCGCCCCGAAAGAGCCGCATGCTGGGCCACAGGTGGTCACTCTCTGAAACACAAATTAAACATTGCTAGTCTTAGGCTACATCAAAATGCACCTCCTGCAAACACAAAAAACGACAGTCTCAATAAATCATCCTATGACTGATTCCCTGACCTGTCTTGGTCAAATTGCACATTATTTTTGAAAGCCTAAATGCTCACAATGATAAGAAAATCGATGAGAGTAGATGACGAAATCCGTATTTATATTTGTTTATAAAAATATATGTAATGGTGGTACCTGCTCTAAAGTAAAACATAATCCTTGACAGTATTGTAATACAAACTGAGTATGTAAAATGTAACCTAAGACCGATGCTAATTAATCAAGTAGTTAGTGTTTTTTATAGTTCTTATACATATCCTAACATATTTTAGAATAAGTAAAAAATATATATTTAAATTATTACCAAATTACTATTTAAGAAAATTTAGAGAAATATTGTAATCATATATGGCAACAAAAAACGCACTTAAGACTTCTTACTTTTCTTTAATAAAAATTAAATACTTTTATTTAAAAAAAGTAAGAAGCTTGAGCGTGCGGGTAATCGTAATGTCTTGGTATTTAATGTTTCAACCTGCAGTTAAATGTCATCGTTTTATTGTACAAGAACAAACCGAGCAAATGGAAATTCTTGGTGGTACATTTACTGTAAGCTAGCAGGGTGCGGCTATGCCCTTAGCGCGGCAGCGGCAGTGACCGCGATCCGCGTTTTGCAATTGGTTTATGCAACTGCACTCGAGTGCAGTCCACACCTGATGGGCTTCAACCGGCTGGACGCTTGCAAAATCTCATGTATGCACGTACACCTACATACACGACATTTACAAGTCTTCGTTAATTACACTAAAAACTGATTACTTATTTACTCACTAACATTCTTTTTTATAAATTACGAGTTATGCCTTCAGACACTATAGAAATAAAGTAGTTCGTTCAAGGATTCAAATACTATAGTTAAAAAAAGACTCAAAACTTTAACCACAACTTTATGTAACGTGTCGAATAGTTACACTTTAACATATGAATTTCTTACCTAGATTTTAAACTCATTATGTTGGAATTTACAAAGCAAATCGAATACAGCATTACAATAATTGCAGTAATAACCAGACTAATTTTGGTAATCTGTGTACTCCGTACTCGGTCCTAGTCGAGAACATGCGAACTTGGGATTCAAGCCAACCTTCTGACAATTAGGGGGTTTGAGTGTTAAAAATGTGAAGACTATTGAAATACCTAAAAGCTTAAACTCTGTAAAGATTATGGTTATTTTTTCTTTCCCTGTTTTAGAAAACGATAGCTAGCAAACGAGCAGGAAGCTCCCCTAGAACAAGCGATGTTCTGCCCATGGACACATAGCCCTTTTAGAGCCAGGAGAGCGTTGCCGGCCTGTCCCTCAAACCTGTGGGGATTTTTTGGTAGTAGTATAGTTTTTTAAATATACAGTCTAACTTATGAAATAAAGTAAAATAAAAAAAGTCAATTAAATTTGATTATATTGGTAAATAACCTCATTTTCCAACTTCAATATGTTGAAAGTTTTCAATCAAATAGCCAGCCATTACATTCGCATACGATGAAAACTCTGTTCCTTCGTTTTAAGAGTATTTGTCCAAAATTAAAATGTTAAATGTATCGAAATTATAACAGTATTTAAAGATGTTATCACACAGTATTATAAAGATATAATGGCAGATTATGAAAACAGGTTAAAACGAATTCTTTATCAATCAAAACGTTATCACTGTTATTTTACAAATACTACTGTGATAACGCTTATATCTGTAATATATATTGAAATTACGCACTAAATGTACTTTTCAAATTCTATTGATCTAAAGCAGTGTTTCCTTACATGTGATCCACGGATTCCCGGGGATCCGCGGTGTTATCTCTGGGCCACATATGTATAAATACTAATAATAGCTAAAATCTTATTAACATTATCCGAATATGATGTGTTTGCTGATAATTTTATCAAGGGGTCCGTGAAAGCTGTCCTTGAATTCCTATGGGTCTGAGGATTGCTGGTCTAAAGGAAATTCAAATATTTCTTAAAATTCGATGCAAATAATGTTGTAACTGTTAGACAATGAAATTCTAAATGGCAATCGTTTAATTTGACACATGTAAACGTCACAGCCATTCAAGGCTAAGAAAAGAAAATCGTGAATTCATCCGTTCTAAAAACAAATGAGGTGTCGAAATTTATTAACTGTCCTGTCCCTCTTGCAATCTCGAACTCATTATGGCACCTCGTATTTTGAATAGCAATAACTTCAAAACACTCACATCATTAATATATGGGTGTGTGCGCGCGTGTGTGCGTGTATTATAAACATAGTACCAATTATATTGATTGGTTTTAGCTGACTTTAAAAATCAAAAATCGGCATGCAATTTTTTATTCTTTGTTCAACAGTACGTCGCTGTTCGAGAACCAATTTCGATAAATGTAATGTCAAAATATTTTATTTTCCCTCGACATAGTTCCATTTTGTTCAAAAGATCCATTTTCAGTATTATGTTCAGTGTTATTGTCTAATGCTTAATTCAATTGGTTAAGAATCAGAGTAGAAACTAAACGGTAACTGAACGGTAAATGGTCAATAAAACTATTATGACTAAATGAATGATTGTATTTGGGATGTTACACAACGATATTCCAATAAATGTATCACTTCAGCAAAAGAACA
The DNA here is from genome assembly GCA_018230265.1 of Delias oraia. Classification (NCBI taxonomy): domain Eukaryota; kingdom Metazoa; phylum Arthropoda; class Insecta; order Lepidoptera; family Pieridae; genus Delias; species Delias oraia. Next base: position 30,374 of record DWCF01000953.1, read on the forward strand.
AATAGAAATATACGACACGCCAACCAACAATAACTTAACATGATTGTTGGCCGTAGTGACGCATCAAATTAATAGAAAACTATTCGGTCTGGAGCTTAGCTCGATTTCGGTATTTCTCGCGCCAAAATAATTAAAATTCAAGCATAATTTTCATCTCAGCACAGACTTATTTTTCGAACCTTATACAATAGTTATAATAGCCTATTAAATGTCTTACAAATCCGCAATCAATAATGACAAATAATACCGGAGCACGTAAAATTGCATGCGTCCGCGCGGTACATAATAATTAAAACATGATAGAAAGTGACTATGTACCTAATAGAGTGACTGTAGCGATATTCTTAAATTAGAAACAAATTGCACGTGCCGAGCCAGGTCAGGAAGCAGCTACATAATCACGTGATAGCAATGCAGATTTATCGACTCAAGATTACAGATTACAGTGACGGGAATTTTAAGTCATTTCTACACATTTTTATATATTGAGGTGGAGTTTTAACGTGAATTTGCTGTGATTAATTCAGATTCGATAATGATATTTGTGTCCCTGTTTAAATTTCTGCTCGTTACAGTTTTGAATACCAAAGTAACTAAGTTTTATCAAATACTAACATTTAATAGCAAATTGCAAACATTTTAGACATCACGATAAAGTGTGAAAAGGGGCAGACACTTAAGTAGACATTTGCCGGTTATGCTTAAGCGAGCGAAACTTGGTGAGAAAAAAATTCTAAGTGCGTTCGCTATAAATTAAATAAATGCGTATAGTATTTTCCAATCACATTATCTGGTGCGGCGCCCGCCAGGATTCTGTTTATAGTCATTGGTATGACAGCCGAATGAATTATAACGTCAGTGAATAATCGAATTAAAATACCCATTAATAACGAATTCAATCACCGTGCCGTATTCTGAATAAATTACAACTCAATAAGCATGATGGGTTATGAGATTCGTCTTATACATTCTTGAATTATTCACTATGTTAGTTTCCCTGGCGACAAATCCTTTATCCGATTATAAAAATACGTCCACCATTAATCTCTTTTGAAAAAAAATTAAAGGAAAATTCTAAATTGGTAATTATTAAAATTATTGAATTTTCATTAAAAGGATTAAGGATAAATTATGTTTTGCGTCTTTCTTGAATATTAGATAAAGTTTTTTTTCCTTCCTATGTATATACCTATTTATAATTGGCGACAACATTATGTACTGAGGCCATATATGTTTTACAAAATATGCATTAAGTTTACAAGTAAGACTAGTGACAAGACACCTAACTTCCTGAATAGGTGGTTCAAACTTTGTATCATTGGACCGATCAATGTATATTATATAGGAAACCACTGAAATATTTGTGGATTTTTATACTTGTACATATGAGTTTAATAACGCGATTCGGTCCTCATCAACACTGACATTTGACATTCGAGCCAACAACATCACTTCACTACAGTCTATAACATAATATGCAAATTCAAAATATTGATGAACTGCAATAAAAAAAGGAATTATTACGTAGCTTTATTAATTTACGGTCCAATAATTCTATACGAGCTCTACTTCACCGCTCCAATGCACAGACACATGTAACTAACTTCTTCGAATACTAATAAACAATCGACTTTGGACAGTGTTAATACATTTCAAGAAAAAAGTTATTTTTGCTTTATGCACAATATAAATATAAAAACTACGCAATTTATCCAAACGTTTGATTAATTATTAAATTCTTGTAAAAAGTAATCATATGAATGCTTCAATTATTAAAATTGAGAGGTTTACAAGACAAGATGTTCAATAATTGTTTCCGCATGACAGGGATTCCTTTAACGCGTAAAAACCCTGTTCGATGTAATACAATTAAAATAGGAGAGGAGACTTTTCCGTGTTCATTTAAAGCAGCGGTTCTTCACCCCACGATACATCCCGGATATTAGTATACTGTAGCCTTGAAGAAACTTCTTAATTCAGCATCTTATAAATTTCTTAAGCTTTTATCTTTACACATATCACATGAAGTCATCTTGTGAGAATTCATAATTAGTTTTATGTATATTTATTGGTTGTTTATTGCCCAATGTATTTAAATGTTGATAATTTATGTAATTTTTACAATAAAAATTAAGTTTATTGTTCTTTTGTTTGGAAGTGTAATTTTTTAAATATAAATTGTATTTATAATTATTTGAAGTAGGCCAGGGATTCTTCATTCTTTAATTCATGGAGGAATAGTAGTTTTTATTGCTGTTTTTGACTTCTTTACAACGAATGAGATATTTATTTTATAAATATTTCTATAGAGACATTGAAAGTATATGGCTATAAATAATATACTTGAAAAAAAATATATTTTTACGTTGGAGTAAAACAATTTTGTTCTATAACCCAACATCAATTATTTTAAAACATATACCTAATTTAAACCTTTATTAAATCCGTTCTCTAGAATCTAGACACTGATAGCGGTAATTAGAGGTTATAATAATTTAAGTACAAAGCAACTGGTAAGTGGGTCAAAGACCGCACCATCGTTAAAATCGAAGGACGATAGAGCTTTTACAATTCACGATTTGAAGTATAACTCATAACTTGAAAACATAATAATAAGTTAAGCCGGGTCCCGACCCGTGTAACGTTTACACGTTACATTCACAGCACATTATAGTAAAGTAATGTTCTACGTATGGACGGCATTACGCGCATTTTTTATGGCATAGCGAACTACAGAGCAGGTGGGTCCTCCTATATAGTAAGAGAACACCGGCACCCACGAACAACCGCGCCACAGGTTCTCAGTGTTTTGCACGAACGCAAAGGCGCTCGAAATAGATTCGCGTTAACGATTTGCTTGGAGTTCGTGAGCCATTCACAATGTTGACGGTTATCATCATCATCAACATCATTTCAGCCGTAAGACGTCCACTGCTGGAACACTTTTCGGCCCCATCGGCCATCCGCTCTACGTGCGATGTGGCCTGCCCATTGCCACTTCAGCTTGCTAATTCGGCGGGGGTTATGTCGGTAAGTTTAGTTTGTCTACGGATATTCTCATTTCTGATTCGATCACGTAACGAAACTCCGAGCATAGCCCTTTCCATAGCTCGCTGAGGGACTCTGAGCTTTGAGATGAGGCCGAAGGTGAGAGACCACGTCCCCACACCGTAAGTCATCACTGGTAACACACACTGGTTAAAAAACAATCGTCTTAAATATGTTGACGGTAAATTACACGTAATCATGCATTAATGCGTAATCGGCTTTAGGTGTTAGTAAACGTTAATTTTAGTTTGGATTCATTCTAGATATTTTGTATTTATTAGGTACTAGCTGCCATGTAAACTGGCTAAACTAAATTCTACAATGTAATTTAAACTTATTTAATCTATTTAAAAGCAAATTATTATGATAAATAAAAAAATTAATAAAATTTAATATTATAACAAATATGATATCGTGTGCATAAAATTAAATTGTGTACATATTCTTAAAAATATATTTTTATTTTCTGGTTTTAATTATTACATATTATACAAAATTTAATCACTTTATTTAGATCAACCTCAAACCTATCAATATTCGCACAAAATGTATTAATAATTTAGTAAATGAAATATGATATTAACTAAACCCGAGCCAGCTCAGTATGTAATCACTACTACAAGAGTTTTCGATAGATTTTTTATTCCGTACAAAGTTTGCGCTTAACTAAAAAGGATGGTGTATGATCCTGTCGCTATTTATTTGGTAGACCTACTTAGACCAAAATGTTCCTAAAAGATTTCGATCAGAAATGTGAAAATAATAAAATAATAAAAGTAATCTACGATTCGTTACATTACATAAAACAGTGGGTATATATGTTGGAGCATTTTAAGCGTTGATTCATTGAAAATGATTTAAATAATGTAATGCACCTGCATAGGTACCTATTATCAGGAATACTATCGTCTAAGTAAGTGGATCATTTTAAAAATGGCTTCAATCAATTAAAAACAAACCACAAAAAAATAAAATACTTTCTCATTGGCCTTTACAAACACTGAGAAACTGCTGTTATCATCGCATCGGTTGAAAACCAAAACACCAATACGTTAAATTATTGCCTTTGGTTGGTTTTAGTTGTTTACAAGACATGTATATTAAAATAATTTTAATTCATTCGAAATTTGTATTTTTAAAGACATTTGTCTATTTCTTGCCATTATTGACAGAGGTAATAACAATAATTTTAATAATCTAATTAATTTTAAAATTATGTTCTGGAGTAATGTATATTATGCAGTCTTTAATCTGTATCATTTATGTCTATTATTTATTGCTATTTAGACAGACAGTTATCCAGTTCTGTTTATTTATTATCTATTACCGTTACCAGCCTCCATAGATTATTTTATTAATCAGAGAATTGCGTAAAGATACAATTAAAAAATTACGTTAATACAACTGAAAAAGCGTCTCAATTATCTGTTTAGATACGTGATATTGTTGTAATAAATTTTAGTAACACTATCTTAATTTTATTGACTAATGCGATAATTACTTGAAATAATCAAGTACAATGAACAAGATATAGGGATTTAGGTTAACAGTAGAGTAAATGCAACATTTCTACGTAAATCTAAGTACAGTAATCACGTATGTTAGGATAGAAGAAAATGTTGTAAGTCGAAAATAACTATGCTGTGTCGCATGCGTTGCTGCAAACTCTTATACAATAATGTCAACTGAACAAATAGTTGTGTGTTCCGCATTTCTAATAAGCTTCATTTACGACTATAGTTACGTACTGTATCATCTATTCAACAGATTGTTATTTTTAATGAACAAATTTGAAAATAGGCAACAGGTTTGGCATAAATCCTGTGTCGCAGATTCGAGTTATATTGAGTAAGGTTACCGAATACATTTTGCATTATATACAGAAAAAAACTATTAGTTTATTTTCATTCTCTTTACCCGACGTGCTGAATCCACATTAAACAAGGTCAATGTCCGCGAAAAGTAGAATAAAATAAGAAAGGCTATCACCTACAAGACGACGACTGCTATGTAGCGCCAACGAGTCCATTGGTGAGGTGACATACCCAGATTCATAATTACTATAAATTTGTCTCTTTATTATACTTTCACAAGATTTAAACTAATTATAACGCTACGTATACATCAAGTAGACATAGTGGCATCACCGGTTATTTCCATTAGTAAAATTTTCTAACGAAACTAAACTAATTAATATTACTACATAATACTAAACAATTTCTTAATTAAGGATATAGCTATGCAAATATTTTCCTCCAATACAATAATCTAATTAAGTATAATTCTGTATGAAATCAATAGGCGATACATATGAAGCAAATTATTAAATCAAAAAAGAAACTAAATTGAATATTAATGTGGAAAATAATTGTTGTTTAGAAAGTCAACTATTCTGTGTATAATATGTACATAGACTTTTCATTGCATGCACGCACGCTGCACGAGAAAGCACGAAGAAGATACATCGTAAACGGACTTAATACTTTGTTTTAGATTTTAATAATTTTTTGTATGAATGAAAAGTACACGTCACAAAATTTCACTTCAATAATTAATTTATTATGTATTCTAGT
>DWCF01000954.1:0-35985 GCA_018230265.1 Delias oraia
GAAAACATGAAGATTCAATTTAGGTAATTCATTATTCACTAAAGTATAACGGAACAACCGTCACGTGTACATTTTAAGAAAAGACAATCGATGGTGATTAGAGAAAGCTAATGAAACTTTCTCTTTCTCGATTAAGGTGAAATTTAAAGTATCGCGTGGGTGAACAGCCTCATTTTGTGAGTTACTTAGGACTTTAAAGTCCACGCGAACCAAATTCAATTAATAGTATCTATAACTATGCCCATTAGGTCGTAGTGCACATTATAAGACGGCAGCCCATCCTTCAGCAATCCTTTACATATAGAAAATCTTTTTCATTCGCGTGACGCTAAGATCCGTCTACCCTATGTCCAGTGCCATTGATGCATTGCCATTTTTAAAAATGTTTAAAGGGCACACAAAATTTATCAAAAATGGCAACAATCGTCCACGTTCGCAGTTCCGTTCCGTTACAACGCATTTTGCAATATAACAAAAATACGAACGCAGTCGGCACTGTGTTAAAATAAAAAAAACTTAACTACCGCTTAATTCTACGTAACATACTATTCTAAATCGGGTTGGTACGTGGCAGTGTACAAAATTGGTGTTATTATTATCACTGATAGTGGATTTTGAACTTTAGTTCCATAATTGACCGGAGCTGCTACGGCTCCATGGTAAATTAAAAATAACACTCAAGCCAAAACGCTACAAAATAGAGGAATACTGTGCAATTTCTGTGAGATGAGGATTTATTTTTTCTACATAGCGGACGGTGAATTGTCACGCAATAATCATTACATAAAACATTCCATTACCAAAGTAAAGAAATAGGTTAAAAGGTTTTTTCAAAATCAATCCTGTACTTCTACATTATCAATTTAAAGTGATCGATCGTAAGCTCTCTCGCGATTTCCATATTCAAATACCTATGCTAACAAAAACAACCTATGAATTATACTAAAACGTAAAACCTAATTGCAGTAAGACGATCTAACTTATATCTAGATTAAAATAGCTAAAATTCATAACAGCCAAATAAATTGTGATATTCTGTTGATACCTACACCTAATTGACCACATGTAAAAAATTGTCCAAATAATTTATCAACACGTGAAAGATGTAATAACTCAAAACAATTAAAAACGTGGACGTTATATAGATGATTAAACAATAAATCATTAAGCAATGTGTATGTGCTTTTTTTTTAATTAAAAAATATTACATGTGTAAATTTTTAAAAATATTTTTAGCCCTCTAAACAATCGCCAATTACTTTTTAATCCGTCATCAGTAGTCTATGACAAAGAATTCTTTGTATCGCGTCTAATTTGAAAAACTTGTCTAAATTCTCTAGAAAACTACATTTTTAACTTTTCGAGATTCGCCTAAACCTACTATATTACAACATTTACACTGTTAAAGGCATTTTCGACCATACATAAACATTCTCAAACGTTCCAAAATAAATGATCAAGAAATTTGAATAAAACCAAGTTCTCCTCCGCTAAACATTATTCCAAAAAGCGCCGCTTCGACTATTATTAATAAACTCCAAACACATTCAAACGAATAGTGAGTTTTGAACTCAAAACTCTGCTTTTTAAATGTTTTCCGCCTGTAGATTTCACTACAATTACATAACTTTTTCGACAAAAAAAAACCTTTTAGCAATCAAATTATTAATAAATAGATTAGACAAGCATTATTTTAATTAGAAAAACGTGTACCGGCGCCATCTTTGAGCAAGCAAAGTAACAAAAGTAATATTCCCTTCCAACAACTCTACCCATTTGCTCTATCCTAAACATATTACCTAACACTATGCCTATATTATATTAAGGCATTAATTACGAAATCGCCCAAATAACCCTACATCTCCTACATTCAGAACAACGGATCGCTGGGACGTTGCTCGTCAAAATGTATGGCAATTTTGATATGCAACGCTATCCGTCTAAGTTAGTTTCTTTACAGTCGTATAGTTTGTCGTACTTGAATAGCTTTGATTAAAACTCTGTATCGACTTTTACTTTTTTGAAGCATACCCATGCGATGCCCAATGTTAAAATTATTGTTCTGAAATTCACATCTGTCTATAACGACAAGTCAACCAACACCATATAAACAATTACACGTTTCTGCTCCCTGACACTACATTTTATTTAATTGCAATTTCTTCCAACTCTTAAAAAATTATAAATACACCTCGACAACCGAAAACCTTTTTGACAAACATATTCCTTATATAATAAATGTTAGCCGTTAACTCTATGTATTGCACACAAAAATCTAGCGTAAGCTCTTTGTAGTATGGTCATTTATTGTATAAAATTGTGTTTTTTTGGTTATTACATCGTTGGCAATTATTACTATCTTAACTATACTATAAGATGTATGTGTTGCACGCCATTTAATACAATCTGCCAATACATGTCTCGAAGTTAAATTAAAAGTAGATGCCTGATACCCTTAGCAAGAACAGGCCAACGACTCTCTGCGTATATTATTTGCAACAGATCTTGCTTAATAAAGACTCTTTCATATAAAACTTTCTTGGCTTGCTCTTGCAACACTTACACTGTTATAATACTTAACATTGGAATAATAAATTGATTTGAGAAATCTTTATCAGATAGATGTTAGTAAACATTACATTGGTGGCTCTCGGTGTTATATGAATATCAATGAATGTTAATAAAAATAGTTAAGGCAAATATATGTAGATTTAACTACTATGATGCAAATTTTAGTCAAGATGTGAATGTTATCAAACTTAGAACGATTAATACTTTTTATGTTTATAAGCATATTTGTAAGAATTATACAAATATTTGGGATAAATGATACCAGAGTACTTGGGGGTTTTTAAAAAATCACCATTTTTGGTTACAGTCCCAGAGCAAAAGGGGTAAAAGGAAAATCCTTAGGTTTTAAAAGACCATTTCCATACTAAAAGCCAATAAAATTGTGTTGCATTTTATCCAGCTTTATATAACATTATAGGCATTTTTTTAAGAATTAGAAAGAAAAAAGTTAAATTATGTTAAATAAAGTTAGAACATAAAAACAGGTCATGTATTGCATGTGGTCGCTAGTGAGGGAGGGTGATAAAAAACAGATATAGTCACTTTATAAGAATTAAAAATACCCAAACTTTAGGTAAATTTTCTAATTGAAAGAACTAATCATAATTTTGCGGATTCAATTGCAATTGGTAAAAACATAAAGTTATTATTTATTTGATTTAGAAATACTAAATTTATGTTCACATCATGAAAATCAGTTTGAAAACACATTACCGTACATTTTGTCACCGTAACATCTAAAATTTGCAAGTTTATCCCAGCTTTGCGATGTGGAATGGTAATCGCTGATAGAACTAAAGGTCAGTTCAATCATATATATCTATATTCATACCCAACTAAAACAAGCATAGTTTTATTGGATTTAAGGGATTGTGTGCACAAATGGTCTATTAAATTATTATAAACTTCTTAAAATAATATCCAATTGATAAGTTCCATTAATTACCACTCCACACTTTTTTGCAAACAACCATTGAAAAGTTTATCAGAAAACTGTAACACTTTTTTTTAGTTTCTCCTGCGTGACTTACGTTCGCAACCGAAGGGTTTCTCAGCATCACCGGGAACTTCATACGGTAATGTGCCCTGACCCGCACGCTTTCGACCGCGACCCTGAAATTCATAGAACAATCATCATCATCATTTAGGAATAATATATACCTATATACCTTCATAGAAGAATGCTTATTTTGAATTCATACATACAAATTCAATTTTAAAACGAATATTAAACCAATTTGTCTATTTCAATAATCAATTATTAATTGATTTATTAGTAATTAAATATCTTTGGATGTACAAGTGACTTAAGACTGCCTTTCTCCCTGGGATAGTTACGCATAAGCCTATGCTGAGGCACCAATTGGTCTAGTGTCGCCTGTAGCACTATGGGCTGACAGGACACCAGTGAATTAGTATATGGAGTGAAAGAGAATACAAATACCTCACTAACCTAAATAGTTTGTGTATTCAAGATCAGATCAATCCCAAGTTATATTAATATGCAAACAGTTTGTAAGAATTACTTTAGATGACTCGACTTCACCTTAACCTACTTGACGTACCTTCTAAATTAATGTACTCATAAGTAGTATTGTAAGTTATTAGTGAAAAAGAGAAAAAATTCTATTTTATATTGGTAAATAATACATATGCATAACAAACACATCATCATAATCATGATTTTTATTATTAATTAATGATTATTAATGATCCATACCGCGCGTCCTCGCTTTGGTGTTCCTTCATCTGTTTGTGATTTTCGTGTCCGCCCACCTCTTGAGCCAGGTCCGCTGGGTGTAACACCACCTCGACGTTTACGCCTATTCGCATACGTATCATCGAAGTAGTCCTCATCTGATTCTGGATCAGGTTCCTCACCAGTTTCCATCTCCTCCATGGCTAACTCATCATAGAACCATTCCTAGGCAACATTGCACTCTTGATGAGAATCTTTCAATAATTTTTAATGAACAAGAAATAAAACACTACAAATGACAATTCATGGATGTTACTGATTAGATATCTCTAATTAAAAAAAAATTAAAAATCTTAAATTTAATTTGTTAACTGTCCTTCTAAAAACCAAGAGATTATCAATCAAATCAATACTTTTTTTTTTCATTTATACCAAACAAAAGATTTTGTATGTGTTTTTAAAATTATTATACATATATATTATTATTATACCTTTGGATCATCTTTTGCAGCAGTTTGAGAACCATCTCTACTGTCTTCACCAGCAAAACCATCTGGAATTCCAGAGCTATTCTCTCCTTCTCCAGCATTTTCTGCAGCTTCAGCCCCGATCCAACCCCAACGAGTTGATGACATGGTCAGATATTGCCGCCGTGCTTTTCTCCATCTTTAAATTGGAATTTAAATTATAGTTTATTTTACAACCTGTTAGAAATTTAATTTCCAATATGTTTTTAATAGTATTTACAAAGAAAAGTAAAATAAAGCATAACTTTTTTGTGCTTTGGCAATCAAAAAAAGTCTAAACAAAAGAAGAGTATGGAGGGCAGCAGTAAAGTTCAATTAATAACAAAAATTAAAACTACAAACCTTTGCGATGGATAAGTGTATACTTGTCCTTCTTTTGCTCCAGGCATTCTCTGTTTTCTTGTCATAAATAAATTTGAATGGCTTTGCGCGACACCTACAATAAAATTAAAGTTTTATATGAAGAATTTGAGTTGCTTTTGATTTGAATTTGAGTTTTATATGAAGAAAATGAATATAGTGTAACAGAATTTGGAAAAAAATGAATTTATAGGCACTCAAAGATGAATAACAAAAAAAATATATAACAAACATCTTACCAGTTTGTGTGTCAATAAATGGCATCCGCATCCTTCTTTCGGCACATAATCTTGAATTAAATGTCGATGAGTTCTCGATAATTTCCTTATAGCTTGGATCATTTAGAAAACTGTAAACGAAATTCTAATAAACACCTCCATTTGTTACACAAAAGTAAAGTACATTTAAGTTCTTAACTACTTAAACTTATATTATCATGCAGGAAATACATAAAACATATATTTATTATTTATAAAACTAGACAAACCTTTCGATTTTTGCTATATTCGAGCTATTTGATACTATTTCCGCGGCCGCCATTTTCAAAGGACGCGAATGCCACAACCGATTGTCCGAACCGAACACATAACTTTTAATCAATAATCGATGACGTCTTCCATTGTATGTCAATCTCCACAGACTATTTACATGAAATATTTACTAGTCTATATGTGTGTACTAGCCGATTTAATTTATTTTTTATTTTATAGTTGCGTATTTTATATTTAATTTCGAATGATTCATATAATACACAATTATGTGTAAATATTGAATACTTCTTATTTAAAAAACGAAATATATGTGATATTACTAAATCAGGTATAATTTATATTATTTTACAATTTACTCAAATTGTATAATGTGAGTAGTAATATATCAGAAATAAAAAGTAGCAACACCTATCTACGTCAAGCTTGTGACTGGTCATCGGTGGACGAATCGTGGATCTGGCGGATTTTCAGTAATTGTTGATTGGAGATCCACAAATATTGCACTGATTATTGGTTACTGTGTTTTTATTAACTTTTCTCGCGGCTAATGTTCTAGTTAACTTTAAGAAAATTTATTAATATCAGAAAATAGTGCGAAGATTTTCCGAAGTTGGAAGTCCTTGGTCTTTTCTTGGTTACAAGATGTCGGTGTGTTTCCTAGTGCCTACGTAAGTTTCAACACAATGTATAAGCTTCAATTATGTAGTTTATTCGCACCACTGTTAATTGAAATATTTTATTTTTCATAAAATTATTCTACACCTGTTGTTATTAGGAAAGAACAAAAAAAGGATTTCAAATATACCAAATGCTATTTAAATGATCCTAGAAATTATTTTATTTAAAATAATAGTTCTATATATAATAATAATTCTATAATAGATCTTCAATAATTTCTGCTTTGTTTAATAACAATCTTACATTTTAAAACATTATTTTCAAAATACCATAAAATATAATTTCATATAATAGCATAATATATTTTACAAATTGATTAATTTAACCTATTGTTTCCTGATTATTTGCTGTTATCTTAAAAGACTGTTTCCTATTATTTATACATTCAGTTTGTCATTGAATTCACTAATATTCTGAACCACTTAAAAAACTATGCTATTGTTCATAGAGAACAAGAGGAAAATACTCCTGAAGTAGAAGAAACAGAAACAGAATGTGTTGAAGAAGGAGAATCTCCAATAAATTTTATTCACACAACTCTTACTAATTACTGGGCTAAAGTTAATGAGGATATGAAAAAGATCACAGCAGTGAGTAACCTATTTCTTGTTGTCATTTGTTGTTGTTTATTTTTATTAAAATATATGATAAATCGTATATATGTTGATGATTCAATCTCTTTCTAGACTGATATTATTCTTTAAATTACATTCAAGTTATTGTAATTAATTTGTTTTTCTACATGTTTTAGCACATTTAAGCTTATTAAATGTAAATGTTTTTAAAGAAACTAACTCCCATGGGAAACAGTATATAGTCAGTTAATAAGCATATTGTGGCAGCTGATTTTTCGAATTTCTCATTAAATCTTTAGACATTTATTATTCTGGTTGGTTATAAAATTATTGTTTAGCGCTACAGGGTAGGTATTGCAGGTATAGTGGTAAGCAGGTAGGGTGGTGTTTAATGAATATATGTTCTCCGACTAATGTAGTAAACAATATTAACTACTTAAAGTATCACAAAAGGCCAGATATAGCCTTTAATTAATTCTTTAAACTGGTAATATCAGAATTTAATAAATTTTTTACTTCTAAAATAGTCACTTGATGCAGATAAAAGGAGCTTAAGTGATTGCGTAACAGCGAAAATTCACAAAAGTAAACAAAAGTTATATGAACTATGTAGTGAAACGACATACAGACATACTTTTTTTTAAACCATTTGAAATTGTATTCAAAAAGGATTAGCAAAATCTCTTTTTATTAAAGATAAAATTAAAAAATCCGACATTATAATAAAAATGATATAAGTATAATAACAATCAACAAAACTCTCGTCACTCTAAGCACCAGCGGTAAGTAATGAAGTGATGAAACAAAAAAAAATTCTTCGCAGTTTTCTGACTCGCATGCGCCGGCAAAATATATCTAATTTATTTTTTTCACCGGCCGCTGTACACTTATCGTTTCGGTTCATACTTGTTTGATTCTGTTTTTACCGCGCCGCGCCGTGGTGTCGTGCAGTAAATAGTAGGCATTGAATTAACGATTAACGGACTTTTTGCATATTAACGTAAGTTAACGTGTCCGTTAACATTTTTACAAGTTAATTTAAAAGTTAATCCGTTAATAACGAGATTATGCCCAGCTATGTCTGTGCAACATCTATATTCATATGCCCTATTCAATTCTAGGATGACTTCAAAACACAAGTGTTGCCATTGGCACGTATTAAAAAAATTATGAAACTAGATGAGGAAGTGAAAATGATTTCGGCTGAAGCTCCTGTACTATTTGCTAAGGCATGTGAAATTTTTATTCACGAGTTAACATTACGAGCCTGGTCACACACGGAGGATAATAAAAGGCGGACATTGCAGGTAACAAATTGGGTGTGAAGGATTTTGATACAATTAGATTAATTATAACTCTATAATAGTTAATTAGATTCCAAAACTGCATATTACTTGGTACCTATGGGCTATGAATTGGACATTAAAACAACGGATCCATCTCGTATGGGTAGCGTTGTAAGGACATCTTCTCGTCCAAAATAACTCAGTGCCTGTAGACGAAATTCTTCAACCAGTTCGTGTTGCCAGTGTAAACTTACGTCGCTGAAATGTGGTCGCTCACGGTGGACTTGATGGAGAAGCTCACAGTCACTCATTAAGCTATGGTGTGGACAATGCTAGGAATCTCGCTGCGAGATAAAATCAGAAATGAGGAAATCCGCAGATGAACCAAATTAACCGACATTGCCCGCCGTATTAGAAAGTTAAAGTGGCAAAGCGCTGGCCACGTTGCTCGACGTTACCATAAACGATGGCGTAGAAAGGTTCTCAAGTGGCGACCGCGTACCGGGGAGCACAGATGGACGTCCCGCCACCCGATGGAAAGACGATCTCATGAAGGTTTTGGGCAATCACTGGATCCACATCGCTCAAGGTGGTCGTCTTTGGGGGAGGTCTATGTCCAGCAGTGGCCTTGAGAGGCTGATGATGATATCTAGCACAAGGTGTAAATAGATTAACGTGGCACAGTCTGTAAACGAGTGGTATTTCATAAGCGATTTTATCTTGGATTCTATGTGAATGACGATATATTTCATTGATTTAATTTAATTACATTTGAATGTCATTTGACTACAAAGTATAATTAATTTATCATTACCGTAAATAGGTACTTAACTCTTACAATGTTGCTAGTTGCATGAGGATTTGTGTTTGATTATGAAAAAGTACTTTTTTATTGTAAAATAAATTTAAACAATGTAATTTTAATTATTATAATTAATTTCAGCGCAATGATATAGCAATGGCCATATCTCGTTCAGACCAATTCGATTTCCTAATTGATATAGTACCACGACAAGAGATAAAGTTTAATCGTTTGAGGGAAGAGCCACGCATCAACCCTCCCGCTGAGACAGTTACTGTAAGTATTACATAATTGACTAGTACAGATTTTACTACAAATTTTCTAAAAAGGCGAAATCACTCGGCTCTGATTGGTTTAGCTCAGTTAGGTTTTAGACAACGGCACCCGACACACTGAAGGGTGCTTTATGTCACGAGCCGGATGATCGAATCACCCAAGCATACAATGAGCTGTTAGCCCGTTAAAAACCGCCCTCGCCGGAAATGGAGGCGAGGACCGATATATGTCGCGAAGCCCACTCCGGTGAGCTTCCGACCGGCCGCAGGCGGCCAACATTCCCGCGACGGCCAAGCCGAGGTTCGTGTCTCTTAAGAGACGCCCTTGTGCTAGTCGTTGTTGTTACATTAATAGTCGGATTATTCATGAGTAAACATGTTTATTTCAGGGTTCAGCTCAACACGTATCGCCTGCAACGAGTACTCAAGTTGTAACGCAACCTTGCGCACAAATTGTACAGGTATAACTAAGATCAGATTTAATTATTACTAGTTTTTATGGTATAGCGGACAACGGAGCAGGTGGTTCTCTATATGGTAAGAGAACACCGCCATGGACAACCGCGCATTGGTTGTGATGCCGCCCTCATACGCCGCTTAAGCGGCATTATAATCCTCCAATATCCTAATCCAGACAAACACAGTAGAAGTACCATTTCACTGATTGAGTATTCTGGCTCAATTAGTGCGTTACCATGCTTCAGCATGCCTCTCCCACAAGGTGTGTGTGTTATTTCAATATAGACTACTTAATTTCTATGAGAAAAGTTTATTAAACCAAATGTTATGTATTTCAGCCCTCGACAAGCACCACTTCAGCTAGTAGCAGCAATCAGCCGGTCACGTTATTGCAACAGCTTGTCGGCTCGTCTGGGGAAGTTCAACATGTCCCCGTGAGTATAACCACAAATAGATACAGTCGACGCCAGTTAATTCAAGCCTGTGTTAATTCGTACCTCTATCATCATCATCATCAGCCTATCAAGACCACAGGTGGATGTATTATTCAAAGTGATTAAGAGTTTCCTAGAACAGTGGAACCCGACCTGGGGTCCGCGAGTTTATGTATACGGGTCTGCGGTGTCATCTCTGCATAATACTGCTTATATACAGAATTTTTTGCTGTTTATTTTATTAAGGCGTCCGTGAAAACTTACCTTAAATCGTAAGAGGTCCGTGGTGTCATCTCTGGACCATACATAAATGCTAATAATAACTTTAATAAAAACTATTCTATTTTTTGCTGTTTACTTTATTAAGGCGTCTGTGAAAACTATCCTTGAATGCCTAGGGGTCCGAAAAGGTTGGCAATCGCTGCCCTAGAATATCTTGTTATATATCAAACTAAATCAATACATTTTTATGAACCTGATACTTTAAAGTAAAACATCATCACTGCGTAATAAAACGACTCATTCAAAACTATAAAAATAATACAAAAAAATGTAATGAAAAAATATTTCAAACGTTTTTGAAGCAAACAATTATTTATTATATTTTATTATTAATTATATATAATTATGTTGGTTTCGATTAAAAGTTATTGTGTAATTTCAGCTGATACTGTCGCAGGCGCAGCTCAATATGATCCGATTGCAGATGCAAAACAGCCCAAGCACGCCAATCATCATTCAGCCGCAGTCGCAACAGCAAACGCCACAGATTATTCAGGTGCTGCGAGATTTAAGTTAGATCTATTTAGTTAGCAGGCCGGCAACGCATCCGTGGCTCTGCAAGAGCTGTCCATGGGGGAGAGCACCGCTTATCCCAGGTCAGCCTCATGCTCGTTTGCCACCGTTTCTATAATAAAGAATACTCTATATGCGGTAGCGATCCCGGTAAACGTTGTTTAGCCACTGTCAAGGACAAATATCCCTATTAACAAATGAGGATTGATGGTAGAAGGATGAAAATGTAGGGTTCTATGTATTTTTCAATGATGCATCAAAAAAACTCAAAAATAGAAAAAATAGTATGGATTATGCTTAACATTTAGGAGGATGACAAATAGATGTCCTATTCACAGACCTAACAAATATGCACACAGAATTTCATGAGAGTCAGTCAAGCCGTTTTTCTTAGACATTAACTTTTTTTATGGTATAGCGGACATCGGAGCAGGTGGGTCTCCTATATGGTAAGGGAACACCGTTGTCCATGGACAACCGCGCACAGTCCAGAGCAGGTGCGAGTCCGCTGTATCATAAAATAGCTAAATAATATAATACGTATTACTACGTAATAATAATACGTAATAAATATTACTACTTTTAGGTAGCGTCACAAGCCTCGCACGCGCCGCACCAAATATTCTTGGCGCATGTTGCGGGACAGGAGGAGTCCTAGAGTAAAACCGACATTACATATAAAAGTAAATTGATTAAATGAATTGTAAATAAAATAAATGTAATAATTGAAAAGTTTTGATCACATAATTAATCAATTACGTGCTCTAATGAGGTGGTATATATAAATTGTCGAGTTGTGTTATGGTTGAAATAAATTGTTCTCAAAGTTCTATACAAATGAACAACTCAAAGGGATGAAGGTTTTTGAAAGTATTAATAATTAAGATAATACGTTTCCACACATGTTTTTTCTTCATCTTGTGTCGCGAATCAGAAGGCTCTAGAATCAGCAGTCTGCCGAAATATTTCCAAACCATCACGACGCTAAGCCTGTGCACTCCTCGTTCTTATATTTTTATTATTATTGTATTAAGCTATGGTCTGTTATGTCAGCCAACGAATTAAACGTTGTTAATTTAATTGAATTAATCGTAATTTTTAATATATTTCTAAGGTGTACCATCTGTCGACACAAAGCAAGGTACTGGCGCTCCTAGCACACATGCAATAAACACCTGCGCTGAATTGCGTTCCGCGGAACGCGATCCCAAGATTATAATTATATCTTCTAAGCGATCGTGGCTACTGTTCCACTGTTCGACGTTCAATGAGCAAGCCAATGAGCAGTCTTGCATGAGTAGAATACTAATTTACAGATATAAAAAAGTCATAATATACGCATAGTAGAAAATACTAAAACTTCCTTCGTTTTCACAACTTATTTCTCTCCAAACGTCTTCTCTCGATTTCTTATGATAAAATTTTGCTATACCACAGCAGATTTTTTGTAGTTTTTTGAATTAATTTACGACAACTCTGATCTTCCTGTCTTTTCTGTAAAATACTGTGATGAGTATATACGCTGCTATTGCACGTGCTCACGGCCTACAGGCTGGAACAGATGCCATGCACACTTAGTTCATATCATTTAAATATTAGGAACGCCCGTTCCGTGGAACGCACTAATGTGCGGTCATCGACGCGCGCCGAAAGCGCTAAGTGTACCCAGCAGCAATACTTTTGAAGAACCTTTGATGTCTCTATCGTAATGATACGATTTCTTTTCCATGGCGACTCATGTCGAGAAATTAAATAAGGGTGAGGTTCTTATTTACGTTTTTATTTTTTGGCCGTGTTTATAATTAATGGTTTAGTTAAGATTTAATGGGATTTTTTTTAATTTTAAGTAGGTTATAAGTACATATGTTTGAGGCGATTGTGATATAAATTATAATAACGTTTGAAGAATTATTTAAGACCAACAAGTGACTGGAAATTGAAAGAGGCTGTAAAAGTAAATGTATTGATATTTTAAAATGATGTGCAAGATATGTTAAGATGGCAATATATAATGGAGTTAAATCAAAAATGTAGAAAAACTGATAAATCTAAAAATCGTTTGATAAGTTCTATTATAGTCATTTTTAATTTTTATAATGTCAAACATCAATTGATTATCTGTCTGAAGAAGTAATGCGTATGTAAGTATGAGAAATTCTAATTGGTTTTACAAGTTAAGTTTTTTTATCAACAATAAATTAATGGTTTTAAATATATTATTGTTTATTTAATAAATTTTTGGCTTTCAGCGTGAGCTGAAGCCTTGAGTTGAAAAAATATGTTTTTACTAATTTTACTCCAATATATGGCATGTATTATCATAATGGTTTTAATTTCCGACAGAATAGGTTTATGTTACATAGTATCTCGTCTCAAAGGGACAGGGCATATAATCAATGTTTCAAATAAACTATATAAGATTTGGAAATCTGATAAATATGATGTTTACAAGTTCCGACGATTAATTTTTTAATTTATTGACAATCGTGCAATCATGTCAAATAATAAATAGAAGTTTCTGTTTAATATTAAAAATAATTTCAAAATGTGTGCTTTATTATAACTAACGGAAATTAGATGCGTTTGTTTATTTATAAACTATTATATATTAAATATCATTTATTATAATGCTCATTTTATTACATAAACTGAATTTTCATTTACTAAAATACTAAAGTAATACTATCATAACTTCCTATGGTATTCTTACAATTAAAAAAACACTTTTTTTTAATTGTAAGAACTTTGACACTGATCTCATAAATTAAGATGTTGGTGTAAAAAAAACATTTGGCTATTTTTTATTCATTTATTTGAACAATTCTACTATTTAGATATACCAAACATTGGTAATAAACATGAAAAAATCTAAAATAAACATTGCACATTCTAAATTATCTAAATAAATCTAAATTTCTATCATCAATAACAAAAACTTCGTTACCATTAATATGATTTTATTTAAATTTAATAATATCAAAAAATTAAAAATATATAAATATACAGATAAGAAGTATAGAGCAGAAATTACAATTTTGATGGCTAACGAAGTTTTCATAAGATGGTGCACATATAGCAATATTATATAGGTAACAATAAAATCTATTTCCGATCACTGGATAACAGTAAAAAAAGTAACAAAAGATACAACTAATTAATTTTTTGGGTCTGCATTAAAATTTAACGTCATGGATAATGATCACTTAATTTAAAATATATAACTGTAACGAATTTCATAACGGTTTAGTTCATATATTAATCTTAGATCAAATATTTACCCTAGTACGCTTAAATACCAACAAACTGACCATAAAAACAATGCTGCCAACTGTCTGAGAAGAAAAAATGTTGGAATATGTTTTTCCAACCTAACCTAATTTGAATACATAGTTATGTAATTATATTTACCATTTTATATGGAATTTTAATGAGCTGAAATATCAGGTATGCAGCATCATAATGCAATAATTATATCAACTTAATTATAATTGTTCTTTTTTTACCTATACGAAACTTTTTATTCAATTGGCAACATTACGGAAACTATGGACTAAAATATTTACTACTTAAAACAATTTGAAGTTTCTCCTTTAAACAATATTGAATAGGTTATAACAGTTGAAAAAGTGCTATGTTGAATTTGGGTATCGTTAGTACAAATGTTTTTAACTACAGGTATATTATATATACAGATGTTAATACAAATCACTGTTATACCTAATAAAATAGAAAAATGTTAAAAAAAGAAAATCACATTATAGGAAAGGGTATTAATTTTTTTTCACTTCGTATATTAATAAAAATTTCTAGATATTAATCACTAACCTAGATCTTATTGTACTCTAATGTATCTTATATAACTAATTAAATTGTGACAATTTAATTCATACAACGATTGGAAGACGCTCAGATTTTGTTGTTTTACTCTTATTACTTACTAACCAACTATTTATTCAATAATATTTGCTAAACGCTCCTGTATAAGCTAGAGGGCATCGTTAAATACAAATTTAAACTATAATTATTACAATAATAATTTTCAATAAAAAATTTAAAAGTTACATTTCACATTGGGTGTCGTGTTTTAAATTATATATTCTAAATTGTTAATAATGGACTAAATATTCAATTATCTATATAGAAATATTGCTAACAATAAATTATTGAGCAAATCACATAGTTTAATTTATATCCAAAATGATCATTTGCACAACTAAACTTATGGCAACTAATTTAAACTAACTGAATAATAACTAATTGAGCGTTGCCTTTCGTAAGACATTAAAATATATTTGGTATAATAATATAGAAATGAAGCACCGTATTTAAATCACAATTTAATGGAATTGTCGTTGACCGCTGTGAACATAGCCGGGTACCTTTTGCACATTATAAAACTTCATATGTAATTGACGCGTAGATTTACTTTACGATTCTGATCAAAGTGAGGTTAAAAAATTTGTTTCACCCGCGGCAGAGCCATACTGAAACAATTGCGGACGCAGTAAATGGGCCGACTCGTCGGAAGTGATACCACGGGCTCACAGAATGCTCAACGAAACGGTACGCGTACTGTGTTTCGCTGAGTGAGGATATCAGAGGCCCTTAAAAATGTCGCTTAAGTGGAGTAAAAATGCGGCAACACAACCAATGCGCGGTTGTCCATGAGCGGCGTATTCTCTTACCATACAGAAGACCAACCTACTCCATTGTCCGCTATACTATAAAAAACTTGTTGCACATTATAAAACATAATTAACGCGTAGATTCTGATTAGGAAAGGAAATTATATTATACTTATATACAATTTTATATAAGTAACACATATATTTTGTTTATATTGAATATCTACAACTTAACTTAACTTTTGAATCAAAATTATTTATTTTAATCATTCTGTGTAGTGAAATTACATGTGTGAGAACGCGAGAGAGGTGAACGCGCCAGAACGCTCCACTAAGCCATACGATGGTTCGTAATTTATTGTGAAACGGCTCCACGATTATTCACATAATATATTGAGTTCAGGAGTATAGTATTCGTCAAGTGTCAAATTTATCATTCTAAATTTGACATAGTTATTAGCAGGCTTACTTTATGCGATGGGATTGCAGATATATTCACAGCAGTCGTTATGGGTGTAAAACAAATATTTTGTTTCTATACAAACAATTGCGTTAAGAGACAAAGGAACACGAATTGAGCAAGTTTTGTTTTTGTTATTGGAGATTTAAGCCTACTGCAGAACATAAATATAACGCAAGCAACAGATATTAAATAATACCGAAATAACAAAAAATATAACGGCAGTTATATTTAAGTTTATTATAGATTTTAAAGATATTTATTTAAAATGTTTTAATAAAAAAAACTAAATAACATTTATAAAATATGACGAAGAATTTAAATATAATATGCAACATAAATTCTATGAAAAGTTTAACAAATTAAAAATAAAGCAGCTAAAATAGATTCCAAGGAGGTATACATTTTTTTGTAATATCGATATATTTTCATAAAAATAAAAGTTAATATATTTCCTGGCGTAAATATCATTTACACGATAAAAACTCATTGGCAAGTAAATTTATTCGTTTGTACCTTTTAATTATTTAATTAAAAATTAGGTTTTTAAAATGTTTGGCGCCATTTTTGTCTCGCTCACCAATTTTTCATAACATGATGTCACGTTATCTGTAGTTATTGACAATTATCAGTTGACCATGAATATAGGCCATTCGGGGCACGCTGCGGGAGGGGGAATGGGCAGGGGGGATCCGCCCCCGACTGCTACCATCTCTGGCATCTGTGAAAGTAAATACAACATTTTATGTTATATAATACAAACCCTTTTTTAATAAGATTAATATTAAATATCTAAGTGATACCATAGGTTCACTTGTGTTTGGCTGAGAGTGGATTTCTTAAAAAGCCTCAAGCAAGCCTCTGCCCTCAAGCAGCGTAAAAAAATCCAGCAACACATACAATGTGTGGACTGAAGCGCGGTTGGTCATGGGCGGCGTTTTAATACACAAATTTAATAAAATATTATAATTTTATAACAAATGCTCTAGTTATGCAGGGGTTGAACTCCCAACACAAGTATCTAATCTAATTGGGAAGACTTCGCCACAATTATTTTGTAAATAAACAATTTTTATTTATTTTATTTATTATTGAAAATATGTGAGAGCAGTGTTTTCCACCTGTGATCCGCGAACGCCCGATAGTCGGCGAGTATATCTACGGGGGTCCGCGGTCATATCTGGACCACACATGAATGCTAATAATAACCTAAATAAAAACCTTATTTGATGTTTTTGTTTGTTAAGGGGTCCGTGAGAACCGTTCATGAAAACTAGCGGTCCGTGGCTGTAATAGGTTGGAAATCGCTGCGTACCGTGTTACAGGAGTCTTTTCTTACAATACGTGTCCTTTTCAATGAACGACAAATAAAGTAATTGGTAACTCACTTATTAGCCTTACCATAGTCTGTGTGTGGTGTGGTGGGTGATAGTAGTGCGCTGGCGACACTGGTGGTGTGGGGTAACCCCAGTAGACCAGCGGAGGTGGTAACGTCGGACCCAGAGCTGGGTAATAGTACGTCAGGGGCCCTGTCCGCAATAACTTACACTTAAAACAAGTCTTTTCAATGATTTAATAAAAACGAATAATAAAACGTTACAATAAATTCATTTATCATGCATCTGTTAGTCACGACTATTTTTGAAATATACCGATAAGGTCCCAACATTTCAGCTTCCGTGTCCTATAACCTTAGCTGCCTTTACATAAATAATTATCCCATAGACAATATATAGAAGAAACATTGATGTTAAATACTCTTTTGTATCTCGCTGACAATTCATAACTAATGTTTACTCTACATAAACGACTAAAGAATGTACAACTTTGTAGCAATGTCATTTAATATTAAAAGCGGCAATATATATTTAAAAATCCTCAGCGAGATGCATTTTTATTCACAGACATCACAATGTATGTATGTAATTAAAATGATGAACACTCACCATACTGAACGCATTAACAGTCCACCAAAGCAGTGCTTACACCTCACCGTAATGTTACGCACGACGTTGGAGCTCCTAGTCACCAAACTACTGCGGACTTCACCAAACTTATGCACGCCAGGTACCCTATTACTTTGCACTAATATGACGCGACCCCAACTGGAGTACATTTTTAAAAAATGCACATACTCTTCAATGTGACTTTATATCAACAATTAACAATTCTAATATTTCGACAACTTTTTGTAATTTCCAGTGAGTTTTAGACAGAGATGAATATAATGAATTAGTAATGTTTCTGGAAAAGAGTGTAAAAAGCCGGCAACACAAACAATGCGCGGACTGTGGAACGGTTGTTCATGGGCGGCGGTTTTCTCTTACCATATAGGAGACCCACCTGCTCCGTTGTCCGTTATAGAATAAAAAAGAAATTATATTGTAAATATTTGTGTTTATTTCTACCTGTGTTTGTTACCCTCTCAAAGCCAAAATGGCGCTATTATATGGACAAAAACAGAAACAGAAATGACTTAAATATGTACAGATACAACAAATAATTACAAGAAGTTGGTTCAAAACATAAAAGTCCCAGTTGAGGTCGCGAGGCAGTTTGCGATAGTAAGAGAACGTGATCCCACAACGATACTTACGTTCCATACAACCAACTTTAAAACCATGATATACTTTCTATGGAAAGCACACGTCCCTACGTCACACTTAAGCGGCCAACCCATTTAAAATGGTTTTATCTATCACCGGACCATGCAGAACATTTCATATATAAGCTGACTGAGCTTACCGAACGTTTACGCCTAACTATTGCGCCTTAGTAACAGACAACTCATTAAATCCACTTTGACACGCAGTTTCAAATCAATCTCAAACAAAAATTTGCCTGACTTGCAGAGGCAAACAGTAAGCTGTTTTTTTAATATAATTATAAACTTAACGCAGTAAGCTCAGGTGCGCAGTTATTTAGTCTAAAGCCCATTAATTGTGCTTTAAAACACAAATCAGTTGTTCGAAGAGGTTTTTATAGTGCTAAATTGAAGCCACTTTGTTAGGAGCAGGACGTACAGGGGTTATGGCTGTGCTATTGTGTATACAGTTGAGTAGGAAACGACATTTAGAAGCTGGTTTCATGATACATTAGTCGTTGACGAAGACGCATTCACATACAAATTAACTATGGTTAATATCTTAATTAAAAATAGTAAAATCACTTCGTCTATTACTTAAATAACGTGATAAAAAAACACTTTCATGTCTTTTAAAATTTGATTTAAATGACCTTGTGAAACACCCGTTTTGAAACATAGTTCATATTCATGCTATGCACCTGTATGATAATCCACAGAACATAATAAATCTGAAGGAGGTAAAAATAATCTGGTATAAGCTTTGAAATGTTAAGTTTAATATCTGAAGTGTGTTCTCTGTTGAATATCCCTAGATTATGTTAACATCTCGTATTTTGTTGACTAAAATTATGATTGGTTTGTACGGAATAGTGTTAAAATCATCCAATCATAAGTCAAAGGTCAGGAGGCGCGTACGGTGCTATATTTGCCATAACTGAGAATGATAAGGTGAGTAAAGGTTCGAGAGAAGCGCGAAGCCTCCACAACGCTGCTTACAAAATAGCACAGCCATCCAATACCAGTGAAACGCACGATTTCAGAATAACGATAAATTGATTTATTAACTACAACTATTTTTTAATAAAAATATTGATTCTAAATCCCTTAAAGTAAGAAATTTATGTATTCAAAATGTAAGACACTATTCCCAGTTACATTTAGTTCCTAGAACATAACGCTGTGTGTATTTTTACTTTGTTCTAATTGAAACGTAAACAAGATTATTTCCCAGTAATAAGTGATGAAGGAAGCGAGAAAGAAGATATGCGGATGCATCTTGCGAAAGAGGTTTTTCATAGAATCAGTTCAATCACTTGAGAGTTTAAGCAAGGCTCATTTCATTGGAAACCCCCTTTACCACAAAGATATATTGCACTGGAAGCAAATGTTAAAACATCTCTCCAATACCAAATATTTACCATATACGAACTCATTTTACAATGCACGAAATACAATCATTACAGATTTAAGCGCAAGCGTACTGCAACTGTTTATGGGCGACCAGAGGTGGCGCTTTTATTTAAAAAAAACCACATGTAAAGTCCATGGGTAGTAAAAATGGATAACAAAACCCGTATAAAAAAAATTTCAGTCACAACCATTGAGAACAGAGCGCCAAATCCATAGTGAATATATGTCTAGTGAACGATTTAACCTAACCTCAAAATTCATAACCTACTTTGCACCTTCACAGAGCATTGTAAGCTAACTACATGTATCGTTGCGTCTGCTATTAAACAAAATAAACTTATCGATACCTATGTTAAATCTACAGCTTAGTGGAATGATAAAATAGCAGAGTCCCATGTTAACTGAGTAATAATAAACCAATATGCCAAGGCTGAAAACTTGATAATAACATTGGTGATTTGGTCACACTTATATTACATTCAGACCTGTTCTAAGCTTACTATGATCTGGGGTAAATACTGTTAACTCTTTCTCGCTAACTAGAAAACTGAATAGAATATAAGCCACGCCTTTAAATACACGGGTAAAACGGCCTTGATCACAAATCCCACAAATTGCAAACTAAACGCTTTGATACGCATTAGGCCATCAATATAAACGGCCGGTCTATGTTAAGTTTCACGATTGTTTCATCAAATAACCAATGTTAAATGCATCATGTCTCCTTGGTCATCAACATAGAAATACAGATACGTAATTATTTGAATCTGGCCACTTGTGCGCTGGAAAATGAATAGAAAAGTTCATGCACACAACCTATTAAAGCCTATAGCTATCATGCTACCCCGAACCAGTGATACGGACAAAGCAATTTAGTATTTTAATGTTTGAATGTG
This sequence comes from Delias oraia, assembly GCA_018230265.1. NCBI lineage: Eukaryota > Metazoa > Arthropoda > Insecta > Lepidoptera > Pieridae > Delias > Delias oraia. Next base: position 20,931 of record DWCF01000954.1, read on the forward strand.
GTTTTAAATAGAAATTAATGTTGAAACTCTCATACTTTGAAATAATGAAAGGATAAGTATTACAAAACATAATATTTGAAGTATTCGCGCCTTGACATTTCCCTTCCTAAAAGTTACATTAGAAGTTACAAAAAGTTAAAATAATATTTCCCAAAAACAGGCAATCGCTAACTTAATCGAATTTGCGATAATAAAAATCAATAAAACAGGTTTACAATAACTCAAAATACATGATTATTGTTTTGGTCTTTTTTTATTCTATTTTAATAAAAAAGAAACGATATTACATAACCCGTTGTAATAGAATCTACCTCCCATCACTGTAAGGCATTGCAACGTAGTAATTAAATTCACCCTTGAAGTTAATTTTAAAAAAAATGTGGTATATAATGATAAAAAACAAGATTTTTAAAAGTACGATACTTATTATTTATTATTAATCGTAATATTATTTACCCTATCGTACACAACCCATTCGCATATGAGCAATTCATAGAAATTAGAAAAAAAAATATCATAGCAATAGAAAGTTTTATAATTGAACTAAAGTAAGTTTTAACTGAATTTAATTAACCATATCACTGATTTGTAATGTCAAGCTGTGAAAAACTTACCAAACTTCCATGCTCATTTTCCATCACACAATGGGATAGTTACAAATTAAAAAATCTTAATAACAATTAATAAAACATATAAACTAAGCCTTCACCGTTACCAATTCCTTTAAGATTGGGGCGAATTATGCAAACAACAAAAAATCATTATACATTATACTTGTGAAATCTTAAATGATAAAACTGAACAGTTTTAATTTATTTATTAAAACATAGATTTGTTTTTAAACGTTAAATAAATGTAAGAAAATGTATATCATTCAAATTGGTAACGATGTTTCGATTAAATTTAGATATGACAGAACATAGATTAGCCATTACACCATGTTTTTTGTGACGGAAGCCCCATTACCTATGTGAATTTAACGATGGTACACCATAAATAATGACGTTACTAGAATTATAGTCCATAGATACACCAAATTTAGTATCACAGTATCCAATTATTTTGACACATCTGTCAGAAGTGGTAGGATTGTCAACGGAAAGGAACGGAAGTTTTAGCTGCCTTTTAAATTTGAACACACTGCCAACTATTTATAATTAATTCTTAAACTATCTAACTCTAAGTGCAAAAACAATGTTGCCATCAAAAATATATAAAGTGTAAAGTAATCACAAAGAGGATTGTACTGAAAACGTGTTAAGTACCCTACGAATATCAAAAGGTAAGTAACTTAATATACATTTCGAAAATAAGTACCGTACCTATCAGACTCAAAATCAGCCTTAGTTGCCAAAGTTTACTATTTCAAAAATGGAATGTAAATATAGATCACTAAAATTAAAAAAAAGCAAAAAACTACAAACCATCAATAAAAGAGTAAAATTTAATAAATCAACAATGATTAAAGTCACTCTATATTCAACAAAATTGATTTCAAAAAAACTAACCTAGGACCTACGTTATTATTAAATTCATAAGGCACTTGATGCCGGTTTGAGCTTGTCACGTCAATACCCTGTTTAAATCGCGAAAAAGCTCCTCAAACAAACAATCATAGCAATATTGTATCGCCATATCGCTAAAAACCACTTATAAAATCGATTTCCCTAAATCTATGCAAAACTAACCGAACTATCATATTACATAATATACACGCGAAGATCTGTGACAATATCTTATTTAATAGTTGATTAAAAATTACAAAAGGCTCGATTTTTTGTAAATACTATTCATCAGGACACAGTAGTGCTACATACGTTTGGAATTTACACGCCCGGGTAATACGGATATGTGGGGAACATAGACAGGGACGCAGGGAACGGACTGGTCATGGTTGCTGGCAAGGTGGCGGAAAGCGCAGTGCCGTATCCCGGGAGGGCTGTAGGCAAGGCTGTGGGCATCGCTCCGTAAGACGAGAGCATAGGGCTTGTGTTGGCATATGAGAAAATGGGCGGAGAAGTCGCGTACGAGAGAACCGGCAGCGACATTGGTGTCATCTGCGGCGGCAGGTACGGCCGCTTTGACGACGTCTCAGTGGGCGTGAAGGCACGATCGTACGAACGTTTAGTTGGCAGTATATTCTGTTGCACCACGGGCAGATAGGGACTCGGCGAACGTAAGGGAGTGTAGCTGGGTAGGAACGGGTAGAGCGGAGGTCTCAAGGAGGCGAGGAGGAGGTTCTCCTGTTGCCTAGCAAGGAGGTTTTGGTGCGCGATGTGTTGGGCTAATACGCGGGGTGCCGGCGCGGGTGGAGGGGATAGCAACGTACCGGGTGACAGCACTTTAGGCGAGGTCGCAGGAGTGATGCCACCGGTTAACACTAGGTTCATGTCGTCGCCGGAGCACTGGAACACCTATACGGAAGAATTCTCCATGAGCCAATCATCGGTATACCCAATCACTTGGGCCACAGATTATAATCGAGTAATATAAGAATAAAACAATGAATAAAACCTTCGTTACATATATGATTATAGGTATGTTTAATTCGGATATCAAAACAGACAGTGAATTATTGTTAATTAAAGCAATTAAATAAAATTTCTGTAACAATGTGTTTGTAGGAGTACTAGAAATATAACTTTAAAAGTATTAACAAATTATAATTACTCTGTGAGCATCTATCTCTATTAAAATGCCATACCAAAATAAAAAAATAATAATTTTACATTCGATATAAAAAAATCAGGACAAAATTATGATAATAGTTAAAAATGCGACCAAGGTTGTCGATTCTTCAACTTTAAAAAAAATATTGTACAACATTTATCATTGTCATTGCATTATCGTTCATTTTTGAGACCTGTATATTATATTAAACATCCATAATACACTTACTTCGATATATCGCTGCTTTTTGCCGGCCATGTAGCGATGATGCTTTTGCTGGGCGCAGAGGTACGCGCTCGCTTCACTGTCCATTTGGATGAAGGCTTCGCCGCTGGGGTGACCCTGTAAAAATAGCTAAGTCTTGGGTTCTTTTCTTCCAAGGAGCTTCGGTATGTCCGAGTACTATTAATCCGTGTACGCGGTAATGTGTACTAGGATATTTACGATTTGGTTATAAAAAGGTTACAAAGGTATGATGTAAAGAAAAAAAGTATTATATACTTTTATATAATTAAATCATTAATAAATTTTATTAATAATAATGAAAATAAATTATTATTAATAATTTAATATATGTTTACATATATTACGATTGTAATAGGTGGGCTGAGGATCTTTGGGGGAGGCCTAAGTCCAGCAGTGGACTTGATAAGCTGATGATGATGACGACGATGATGATGATGATATATATTATTATATAGGTATACACACAATACATACATTGAATGCAAGATAGCTGGTAAAATCATACCTGTGCATTGTAGACCATATGGACGCCTTGTACTACAATATTTTTGGCAAATTCATCAAGGAAGTTGAGAATGTGTTCTACCTGTAATGTATACACAATGATAACGTCATATTTAGTAAGAAAAAGCGATAGGTGAGCAGTGTTTTTGTTATAGTATAGCGAACAAAGGAGCAAGTGGGTCTCCTATATGGTAAGAGAACACCGCCGCCCATGAACAATCGCGCCACAATCCGAGGATTAGTTGTGTTTCCGGCTTTTTACGCCACTTAATCGGCATTGTTAGGGCCGCCGATATCCTCACTCACTTAGCGAAACACAGTACAAGTATCGTTACACGTCGAGTATTCTGTGAGCCCGTGGTATAACTTCCGACGAGCCGGCTGAATTAGTGCGTCCGCATATACTTCAGCATGGCTTTCCCACGGGTGAAAAAGAGAAGCATGTGATGTAAAAATACTCGTAAATTTAATGTTTCGTAACATATTTAATTGTTAATAATACAGAAATTTAAAAATTGTATGGACATACTTTAAAATTAAAGACATCTTACCTTCTGCATGTTTATTTAATAATATCAGCAAAAAGATGCTTTAGATACAGAATTATTTATATATTGTAATATAAAGAACTAAAACTTCTCGGCATTTTGATTATCTTAAGTGACGAAAGCAAATAGCTCCGACAAATGCATTTCATACGTTTCCACAACTGAGCGTTTTTTATGGATAAACTAATACGACGAGATAATCCAAAAAAGCACGTATTTTCTTTTCAATACTGGACACAATTGAGGCTAGGTATGTATTTGTATAATTAAATGAATCAACGCTGTTGACGTATGCCTTTTACAGCTTCTTGCGTACTTAGGGGTTTGCTTTGTGCCGCAACTAGCGCAAGGGCGTCTCCTGCGAGACACGAACCTCGGCTTGGGCCATCACGAAGACGTTGGCCGCCTGAGGGGCAGGTTGAAAGCTCACCGGGGTGGGCTTTCTTACATATATCGGTCTTCGCCTCCGTTTTCGTCGGAAGCTGTTTTTAGCGCGGTCCCTATACTTCTGTATACGGACCGGGCTAAAAACAGCATCCCTATCATCTGATTTTGGATGTGTCCATGGGCGGTGGACCACTTATCTTAGACGAGCCTCCTGCTAAATTGCCTCTCATTTAAAAAACTATAGTATTGTTATAAAATATTCACAGCGACATATACTCTATGAGAAATTATGTTTCACCTGCGCCTCGTATGGGAGTCCCCTTAGCCTGACACAGTCCTTTGCTGTTCCAGACGTGATGACGTGCTGTGGAACCAGCGCGACTGGAAGGAGACCTTCAGTGGGAGGATTGGCTGTTGATGGAGTGCTAGTCTGGCTAGTCCTGGTCTCCAACGAACGGTTAAGAACCTGAAATGTACATATTACAAGAAAGACTGAGATTTTTAGTAATTTCTCATTAATAGAACAATATTATAAATATTTTTTATTATTATCATAAAATAATATGTATTTATATTTATATATTAATATTTCTATTAGATTCTGATAAAATACGGTGCTTCGTTCATTTAAATGTTATTATTAAAGTACCAATAAACATTACTTATCTTGACATCTCTCAAATTGTTTCTTTTTACGCTATTTTATTGAAGAAATAATTTGTTAATACTGGTCATATAAATGCCATTACGTCGGCAGTACACGACCAATTTCTGCTTATTATCCTATAAAAGTATGAGAAAACTGTCCTCTAATTTTTATAATTTCAATGTGACCTCAACTTACCACATCCCAAGGGCAGGCTGAACATAAAATAGCCATTTAGTGGATATAACCGCAACGAGTGCATTGTGTTCAATTACAAAGGTAATAATGTCGTTTTGCATGAGTTTTCAAATAGCTGAATAATTTGTTCGGTAACGGGGACACGCAATAATAAATTACTTAAGCTTGAAATATTTTGTCAAGAGATATTTGTAAATGTATAGCGAACAACGGGACAGCAATTATCCGCTTTGTTTGTGTTGTGGTAGCAATACACTCAGCGGTATCACTTGGGACGAGCCGGCCCCATTGCGTCCGCATATGCCCATCATTATCGCATATTTAATTACTATAGATCCAATTATTATGATAGCAACTGCTTCAGCCCTCTCAAGCCCTTCCAAAGACAGAAAATTTTTTGGATCAGTAATCAAATCTAGTATGTTCAACAAAAGAACAGAAACCGCAATAACGTGTGGATGGAAGCGGCCCGCTAAAACGAGAAAAAGATGTTAAAATCTCAATTATATTAGGTTTAGAATGTTCATAAGTTTTAATTTTGTCTTACCTGTTGAACCTCGGCAGTTGTAGACCGGAAGAGCTCTATATATCTAGAGCCAATCAACTTCCGGTGCCTCGCGAGCGCTTTAGGCGAGTCGTCCTCATTTGCGAACAACACAAAGGCATCACCAGTTGCACGCCGATCTGCCCGCCGAACAAACAGAACGCCATCTTCTCCGTCCAACACGTGCACTGGGTCCTCGCCCGTTGAGAAGAAGTCCAGCTGAGAATATTACACGTTAATACCACTAATTTCTTTTAGTATATAAATGTAATTATTAGGGTACAAGAAGAAAACTACATTTTTCTTTATGGCAAGAATCAACACCGCTCATGATCAACCACGTCGCAGATCGCGCTTTGATTGTGTTGCCGGCTCTTAACGCAAAATAAAACGATTTTATAAGAGCCTCGTTGCTGAGTGGTAATTATACTACTCAGCAACGAGGCTCTACGTCTACCATGAAGCGAGAGGCATCGGGTTTGATTCCCGGTCCGGAAAATTACAAATTTTTCGGTTGTGTTCTCTTAGCATATAGGAGACTCACCCGTTCCGTTGTCTGCTATAAAAAAAAATAAACACTACCCATGACCAACCGTGTCATAGATCGCGCTTTGATTGTGTGACGGCTCTTCCTATCCTCACTGACACAGGTGGCCCAATTAGCAAAAAATAAATAAATCTAATATCAAAACCCCAATTTACTTTAAGATTAATAATTCATTTGTTATTTACATGGGAAAGGCATTTTAAGGTGGCAAATGGTGTGTTTATTAAGTTTTTCTTTTTTTATGTATTTAAATGTTTGGAGGCCAAAAACAGCTATTCAAACATTTAAATTTTTATATGTCCCGTAGTTTCAACATGGAAAGAAGACATACAGAATCCCGAATATTGTAATATGTTGACAGGCACACATTTTATATGAGTACTGAAAGATAATTTTAGAATAAAGTAGAACAGCGATTCTCGAACTATTCCAGGGACGAATCCCTAGGGATTCATGGACAGTTTTCACGAACCCCTTGATAAAACAAACAGCAAAGAAGAGATGACAGCGAGGACTTTCATACATACTAGCGGAGCTCCTTAAATATACTATATCAGACCAGAATATGAATGACTCACAACTTGCTGTGGTGTGGCATCGTACGGCAGACCCCGCATTCGAACGATGACTTGCGCACCACGAGACAAGAAGGCAGCGGCTTCACAAGTCGCACCGCCGGCTACTGAGAGAAAGTCCTCGCCACTGGCACGGTATACCTGAAATTTATAAAATCAAAGTGAATAACTTTTTTTAATGGAAAACGGGAGGCAAACCAGGAAGAGCCACCTAGAAAACCCTTAACGACAGCTGGCCTTAAAAGTGTAGGAAATTAGGGACGCTTTTTATAAGGTCCAATCATCATCGGTCTATTAAACTTTATTGCTGGACATAGCCTTCCCCGAGACGCCCACCTATTGCGATCTTAAGCGATTTGGATCCAGCCGTTGTCCGCGACCTTTATAAGATCGTCTTTCAATCGCGGGGCGGGACATCCTCTGCGCTTCCCCGTACGCGGTCGCACTCAAAAATCATTCTTCCCAACGGTTGTCGCTTCGTCGAACCATGTGGCCAGCCCATTGCAAGTTCAACTAACCAATACGGCGGCCAATGTCGGTTACTTTGGTTCGTCTGTGGATTTGGTTGGTCTCTCTATAAGGTCTAATTGATTTGAAAGAACACTAGTGTCCAATTCCACATAGTTGTGGTCTATGGCACAAATCACACTAAAAATGTCAAATATCGTGATGACACTGATGAAAATTAGAATATATATATTTAATAATAAATAATATTAGAATATATGTGTGTATTGGACCACAATTATTATTTATGGATATGAAATTTATGTTGACCGATTCTCAGACTTACTTCATAGTGCACAAAAAATCTTTCGAGTGGTTTCAGATGAGTTTGGGTAACAATTTAATACGAGAAATTTAAATCTAAGAATACAAGTTGAGTTTTTATTGCGCTGAGAACTTCAAAAGCGTAATAGGCAGGTATAGGGCAATACTTATAAAAAAACAAATACATACTTAAATTTTATTCATACTGAACTCCACACTCACCTCAATATACCGTGGACCGATGTGGTGTTTATGACGTTTGAGCGCCATATCTCTGTGCTCTTGTGATATGAACCGAACCAGGGCTTCGCCGTTACGTCTACCTTGTGGTGAAAGGCACAGTGCTACACCACCCCTGGACATAAACTTGGTATAAGAAACGTTACATGCCTTGAAGATTCCTAAAATCATACAATTTGATTAAATCGGGTAATTTTAATACAACTTTACAATCTTTAATTTTCAGTCAATCCGCGCACCACCTCTCTGTGAAATCAGCTGCCAGTATTTCCAAACCAATACAACCTGAGGACCTTCAAGAGTCACAAAGAGTGTACATCTTCCTTAAAGGCCGGCAACGCACCCGCGTTTCTGCAAGGGCTGGCGGACGACCGCTCGCCCTAGGTGAGCCTCCAGCTCGTTTTATTATTTATTAATAAACGTTGGACGATGTTTTCTCTGTTTTTTAATAAAATCGGGAATGGGTCGCCATTTCAAAGATAAGTAGTCCACAAATATTTTTCAAGATGATTTTAAAAGACAAAGATTTGAGAAACATTTGTGAATGAAACCTTCTAAAAACAGATAAACCAGTATTTATACATAGGGATAAATAAGTATTTACTAACTTAGCAATATTAAGTCCCCGGAAGAATTTTGCTATGTCCTGGTCCGAAGACTGCCAGGGCAAACCACGTGCACGAACTATGCAGTTTCCGTCTATCTCATCGTCCTTTGAGCTGTAAATAAAGAAAAACAATAAAAAATAATTTCTTTGTTGTTAGAGTAATGTAGGTAAAATTTTATTTGGATTTTTGGATGTTTTGGATTCTTTGGGCCTTTTAAAGATATCGTCATTTCTTCACAAATAACATGGCTAAATCTTACTTGAGATTTTATTGAGAACTACACCACAATTGATTACGTTTCACTGAATTGTAATTGTAAGACGGGCTGGTTTCCGCAACTGGACGACATTATTGCGTGGGGGTATTTTTCACTGAATTATATTAATTTCCTTTAATTCTTATTGCCGAATAGTTTATTCTTAAATTTCAACCAATATTGCATAATATAACGTCGAAATTTTAAGAAAATAATATAAAACATGACGAGTTTATTGTTGCGATGGCGCCAAAACATCTAGATACGTTAAATATAGATAAAGCAAGAACACAGAAATGACAACTAATCTGTGCAGTGGCAAAAATTAGCACTACGCCGGCCATTTTGAAATGTTAATCAATTTTATTGTCCGCGTTATCTTTTGTGTTTGGATGGCAAACCATTCAATTGCAAGGCTTGTACAATATTTTAATTAGTGTAAATTGATAATATTTAATCTAAAAAATAGCACTGTCAGTGTTGTTGAGTTAAATAATTAATAATTTAAGCAATTAATCATATAAAAAATTAATCAAGAAAACCCTATAATCTTTGTTTTTACACTAAGGAAGTGTGCGATATATAACATTATAAGCGATTCAATGTCAAAGCGATAATTAATAATCTCTCCAATATCTTGCAAACTTATCATCCGACCTTAAGACCTCGACAAGATCTTGTTTCTATTAAATATATCAAACTTAAACAAAGTAATATAAATAAATTATTGTTTTTCTTCTTGTTTTTATCCCAAGTCACACTGGCTCACAGAATAGTCAGCGTGAAATGGTAATTGTACTTGGAACTACAATTGTTTTGCTGATTAAGTACGGCGTCCCCAAAAGACCACGTGAAACTGTGATGGCTGTATGGCCAGCAGCAAATTGCCTTTACAAAAAAACCTGATTAAGTGAGCATATCGGAGGCCCTTAAAAATGCCGCTTAAACAGCATAAAAAGGCCAGCAGCACAATAAATGCGCTGACTGTAAGCGCGGTTGTCCATGGCCCACCTGCTCCGTTACCCACTATACCATCAAAAAGACATTTTCTTACAGGCTATGTATATAATAACTCATTATATCATGGAAATATTTAAATATTTCAAATTTTTATTACAAACTAACTTACTAATTGTTTTTTTATTTTTTGTTTATATCTTTAATACTTTTTCTAATAGCTTTTATTAGTTTAACTTAAAATTGCATTTACATATACAAAATATATGTAGATATTTGTTTTTATGCATTATAAGTCAATTTCTTTTTTCGTTACAGAAATAGAAGTTGCGTCCATATACCCTTTGTTATATATAAATATTTAACTTCTTATCAAACACATTTACAATTTTTATGGTATTTGATATCAATAAGGTACCATAGTAAAACTGAATAATATATTTTTATCGTCACGAGTGCACTATGAACATAACAATAAAAACTATTTAATGTAAAATCACGATTCGAGGGGCATAAGCCTTGACAATATTATATTGTGCCTGAATATCCATTACATAATACAATCTGTCATAATCATATATATTAATAATATATAAAAACTGTGGCTAACGAAGCAGGAGGGTCACCAAGGGAAAACGGTTCACCGCCCATGGAAACTCCCAGCCTTTGCAGGGCCACCGGTGCGTTGCCAGCCTATAAAACATAGGTCCCCTCTTTTTTTACAAGTTTTTTTGAATATATTTTCATACATTAACTTCGCCCCGCTATCATATTTCGGCTATAACCAATATTTGAAATAAATATCTAATGCTATCACATAAATAACATTCTGTATTAATATGCTTATCTGTGTAACGATTATTCAACCTAATTTGATTTTATCGGCCTATTCTAAATAAATACCTTAAATTACAAAAAAAAAACATTGAAGACATAGTTTTATTACTTAATCATCAATTATGATATTTATAGTTAAATTATATTGTATATTTTCTTTATTAATTAATCATTAAATACTTTTTGTTGTAAAATTATATATTTTTATGAAAACGAAGGCTCCGCTAGGATAAATGAAAATCACTCGGCATTGAAATCCATTTACCAAAGTCCACGATTTTCAGTTTGTTATCAGACGCATTGTTCGGTCACGCTATGCTCAGTAAGTAACAATCGCGATAAATATTATGGCTTCTATGAAATTTCTACGGATCGCAAAGGAAGTACCTGCCTGTTCGTGTCGCTCGCTTTGTACCTATATACATAAAATCACAGAATACCCAGCGTGAAACGGTACTTATGCTGTGTTTCGCAGAGTGAGTGAGGATATCGGAGGCCCTTAAAAGTGCCGCTTAAGAGGCGTAGAAAGCCATCAACATAACCAGTGCGCGAACTGCGGCGAGGTTATTCATGAGCGGCAGTGTTCTCTTACCATATAGGAGAACCACCTACTCCATTGTCGGCTAAAGAATAATAAAAAAAAGGTTTAAATGCAACGCATGGACCCAAACACGGGCGATAAATGATGGAAACTAAATCAAAACGCTGAAATACTAATAAAAAGGCATTATTCTAGACGGAAAACGTCTTTTAACAAAGGTTTTTGGCACCATCGCAAAGAGCGTATAAAGTTTCATTAGTTATTAAAATTTTATTTAAATAGGACAATGTAAGCTCAAGTCCACATAACTCAGTCCATGTATAATAATATAATACTTAAATGTTGCGACATGGCGAAAATGCCTCGATGCAGTTTGTCGATTCTTCTGGTCCTACATACCTACATTATTATTTTTTTGACGTCAACAATTGTTATAAATAGATCACGACAGCTATAAAGTGATTGTTAAATCGTACGATAAATAAATAATGTTTAATTTTATTATTTTCCGGGTCGTCCAAAGTGTTACCACGGGCTCACAGAATACTCAGCGTGAAACAGTACTGTGTTTCGCAGAGTGAGTGAGGATATCGGAGGCCCTTAAGCGGCGTAAAAGTCGGTAACACAACCAATGCGCGGGGTGTGGCTCGGTTGTCCTTGGGCGGCGGTGTTCTCTTACTATAACGGAGATCCACCTGCTCCATTGTCCAAAAAACATAAAAAAGTGTATTTTCGAGTTTTTCTGAGTAAAATTGATAAATTTACGGCCGGGACGCGTAACACTGTTGAAGCATATCCTGACTTTGGACTGGCTCATCCGCAGTGATCCCACGGTCTAAAAATACCAGCATGAAATAGTACTTGGGTTGTGTTTCCATGAGAGACTGAGGATATAGGAGACCCGTGAAAACCGCCCAAGCGGCGTATCAACTGAATCAATGCGCGGATTGTGGCGCAATTGGCCATGGGCGGAGATGGTCTTACCATAGACATCCGTCTACTTCATTGATCGGTATACAGTATAAAAAACTAATCCATTATAGGTAGCGATGCAAATGTAATATTTTTATTTAAAAAAAGTATTTAATTATTTATAAATTCTTGCAAGGTTTTTATATGTAAGATTGTAGATAGATAGTGAAAATCGGTGACTATATCGTAATAAATATAGTATTATATTGATAATGATAATCCGTTATCACTACTGTATAATTTACAGATTAGAAAGTCTCAATTTGGGTGTAATCAATATGCCTATGCCCCACATTGAAACTAAAACGTCATTAAAAATAATTAAAAATTTAAAAACAATTAAATAATTAAATATAGCGATCAGCATAGAGCGGTTACAATCATAGACAATCAGATCCTTTCTCTGCCTATCGCATTCATTACATGGAATGTGGAGGTTTTTATGGTATAGCTGGTAACGGTGTAGCTGGATCTTTTATATGGTAAGAGAACACCCGTTCATGGACAACCAACCGCACCACAGTCCACGTATTGCCAAGGCGACATCCAAACACCGTACTTGTCCCTACAAGGGCCGGCAACGAACTCTTGGCCTAGCATAGGCTTCCTAGATCTTATTCATTTGCCTCAATGTTAATGAAAAAAAACCACATATTTTCAGCTTCACTACATATTAGTATATCCAAAATGAAAATAATTTAACCCAGGAACACATTCCGTTACTGATTGTATTTTTTTAATATACCTATCAACCAACTAGCTGATAGGATCTCCATATAAGATAATATAAGCATTCGTTTATCGAAATCCTGTAATAGTATAGAAATTATCGTTTTAATATATATGTCCACGATAACAACTGCCTTCGCCGGAAACGAAGGCGAAGACCTATTTTTGTCGCTAGGCACTTCGGTGAGCTATCGAGCGACCACTCAGGCGCCCCTCCCAGGATCCAACAACGGTTCAAGCCGCTCTATTCTGTTCTACCCGCGGCAAAAACTTAAAATGACGACAAACTAAGCTTAGCAGCTTCCCAGCCTGCGTTAAGCTATAAAAACATGTTATATAATAATATATAATCAGTATTTTAGGTACGCAACAATATTTAACCTTTTTGAATAGAAATAACAGTAGTATTTACCACACAATTTTCATTAAAAACCTAACCTTAACTAACTTTAGCTTGTAATATTTGGGAGTCATTAATCGTTTAGATACTTAATAATTTATGTTTTTCTTATAACATCCGAAGTCACACGCGCTAATAGAATACTCAACGTGAAATGGTAGTTGTACTTGAAACGGCGCTTCTATCGTGTTTCGCTGAGTATTCTCTGTGTAAACCTAAGTGGCGTAAAAAGCCAGCAACACAACCAATGCGCAGACTGTGGCTCGTTTGTCCTTGGGCGGCGGTGTTCTCTTACCATATAGAAGACTCACCTGCTCCATTAACCGCTATACTATAAATAAAAGTAAGCGCGGACTGTAGTGCAGTTGAAAATGGGCGACGGTGTTCTCTTACCATATAGAAGACCCACTTGGTCCATTGTCCGCTGTACCATACAAAATATCCTATAATAATTTCTACAGCCTTAGTTTATTGGTAACAAGTACAAATTGAACAAAATCAAAGTTGCCCCAATGTGAAACCGCCTTCCTACTCTCAGAAGCCATTTGAAGTATTTTATAATAAACACAGACATATTCTGTATTCCAAACAAACAAAGAAACAAATTGATAGATACGAAATTTATTCAACACGTGTTTTTATACCGAGGTGTGTTTTGAGACAAAATGACATTGTCTTCCATTATGTCATGAACAGATAATACATTCATGTTATAATAAATATATTTTTACAATAATGTAAGTTTCAATTGAATCCATGTTTATCGCTCCACACTGAGGAATCAGTTTTTTTTATTCTATATCGGACTACGGAGCAGGTGGGTCTCCTACATGGTAAGAGAACACCGCCGCCCATGCAAAAACGCGCTACGGCTTTTATACGCCACTCAAGCGGCATTTTAAGGACCTCCGATATCCTCACTCACTCTGCGAAACATAATACAAGTACCGTTTCACGTTGAGTATTCTGTGAGCCCGTGGTCGCACCTGGAACGAGCCGGCCCAATTAGTGCGTCCACATATGCTTCAGCATGGCTCTCCCACAGTAAAATTAAAAAAATATCGACCAAATTTAAATAATTAAAAACATTATTCGAAACAACGTAAATTGATGAGTTTAACAAACGATAAAGCAGCTTAGCGAATCACATTTGGACCATTTGAACGCAATGCCATGTTTGCTAACATACTATTTTGTATACCTAACATTATAAATCAATACTTTTTTACGAAGTGAGAGTTGTCATAGCGTGTTTTTTGTATTTTTACTTTTGCAGTGTGGCGTGGTTGTTCATGGGCGGCGGTGTTCTCTACCATATAGCAGACCAACCTCCGTCGTCCGCTATACCAGAAAAAAACATATATTATAATAAAAATGAAGATTTCTTTGGTAGATATTAAAATCAGTGGTATTTGACCGAATACGTGCGCGTAATGAATTGAAATACTGAATCAGCATAATTTACTTTAATGCTAAATCTTAGAATTAACGAGTCACATTATTTGTGACAATATGACTCATGTAACCGCAATTACATAATTTTTACATAGCCGTTTTATGTTCAAAAATAATATGGAATATTTAAAATATATGAATTTATTATATCATTTACTATGGTATAGCTGAGAACGAAGTTAGAAGGTCTTTTATATGGTAACAGAACCCTCTCCCCTATAGAAAACCGCTCCAAAGTCTACGCTGTGATTGTGCTGCCGGCTTTTTATGCGTCAAATTTTCAAGATCATCCAATATCCTCACTCACTCAGCGAAATAGTATAAGTACCGTTTTACGCTGAGTAGGTGTTGCCCAAATTCAGTAAGAAAGACTAAGACTTACAGGTACTTTTTTGGCAGTGATTTTTGGAATTTCTCAATAAAT
>DWCF01000955.1:0-35962 GCA_018230265.1 Delias oraia
TTTAATCAATATTAAAATACTTAATTAAAGTTGGCTATTGTGCTCTATATTGAGTGGGTTTGTCGTGCTCAGTAATTGCTCGGCGGTTAACGCTGTCACAATTACTTTTAATGTTTAACATTAAATAGTATTATGTGATATTTTCTTTTGTGCGGTTTCTCTGTTAGCTAGAGCCCTTACATCTTAACGCGGGGGAGGGGAGGTCTTTTCATCAGTGACAGAGCCATGCTGAAGCACTAACTGAGCCGGTTCGTCCGAAGTGATACAACGGGCTCATAATTGCTCAGCGTGAAATCATACTTGTACTGTGTTCGGATGAGTGAGTGAGAATATCGAAGGTTTGAAATTATGTTGCTTAAGCGGCATAAAAATCCGGCACCACAGCAAGCGTGGATTAAGGCGCGGTTTAACATAAGTGGTGGTGTTCCCTTATTATATAAGAGTCCCATCTGCTTCATTGTCCACTATATCATATAAAATAGTAAATTTGAACAGAGATGTTTGATTGAGCCAAATTTCAGTAAATGTTTCCGGATAAATCGTAATCTTTCAATTGCTTTGAAACTCGCGAGAGATACTCAGCCTGATCGGCGATTAAATAATTTTAATCAATAATCAGGAAACTGATTGATACACTCCGATATCCTCACTCAATCAGCGAAACAGTATAGTTTCATGATGAGTATTTTGTGACCCCGTGCTATCACTTCGAGACATCTGGCCCAATTACTGCGTCAGCAAATATATGTAAAGAAAAGAATGATTTATTTCATTGAGTAAGTAATAGTACCCACGCCTAAACAAATGAATACCGAGCGTGAAATGGTAATTTTACTTGGTCCTTCTACTGTGTGTCGCTATTTGAATAATGATATCGTAGACACTAAAAATGCCACTTAAGTAGCGTAAAAAGCTGGCAGCATAAGCAAATCGCGTACTGTGGCACGGATGGTGATGGGAGGCGGTGTTCTCTTACCTTATAGGAGACCCACCTGCTCCGTTGTCCGCTATACCATGAAAATAATGAGGTATCTAATCAATTAAAGAAATAATTAATTTCTTAACATATAATATATCTTTGTATCGCTCTGTGTAAATTTCTTAATTAAATAAACTTAAATAACTTACGTTTTTGTTGCGCTATTTCCTCGCGATGTACAACACCTCAAACGGTCTGAAACAAATAAAATTCCATTTGAATTGGGCGTTATTTGTTAACGAAAAATACACTTTTCCAAATTAACGTCTTGATTTCTCGACATTTATATGCTAACGTCGGTAGGAGATTAATTTTATGAAGCCAATTCTTGTTGTTCGTTTTATTTGAAAAGAGACTTGTCTGTAATGAAAATTATTGGCGATTCGGGTGCGCCAATATTAATAAAGACAGATGTGCTCATCGGAAATTCTGATTTCAAATTGTTTTTATTGTATCGCAAAATGAATTTCAATAGATGTTTTCCTGGGCGTACAAATTATAAATTCATTGTATTATGAAAAAATGTTTCACGCGAATTATAACAGAATATTCAGCGTTAAATGGTACTTCTACTGTGTCTCCCTGGGTGAGTGAGGATATCGGAGGTCATTAAAAATGCATCTTATGCGGCGTAAAAAGCCGGCAACACCGTCAATGCGTGGACTGTGCCGCGGTTGTCATGGGCTCAGAGAACACCAGCATGAAACAATTAAATGTTTGTTCTGTGTTTAGCTGAGTGAGTGAGAATATCGGAAACTTGAAATTATAAGTTTTAAGTGACGTAAACAGCTACACAGCAAGCACGGATTGCAGCGCGGTTGTCCATGGGCGGTGTTCTCTTACCATATAACCTGCTCCGTTATCCCTTATACCATATATAAAAAGAATATGTGATAGGTATTGTACGTATATATATTGAAATATATATGTATAGTGAATGAGTGATTGGTATTGAGAATTAGCGCTGCCAGATCCGGTGCCTGAGCGGGCCACGATGTGTTGTCACAATTCACAAGAGCGAATAATTCATGAGAGCCGAATGGGCGGTCCCGAGGTGTTTCCAAGTTTTGTAACAGCCACGGGCCTCGTACGAATCGATCCATTGTACTATTATTATGCAAAACCAGCTGACGTGGCATCGGCGAAATTCTAGCGTCGCTGTTTCTAAATGCGTTCCCAATGT
This sequence comes from Delias oraia, assembly GCA_018230265.1. Taxonomy (NCBI): domain Eukaryota; kingdom Metazoa; phylum Arthropoda; class Insecta; order Lepidoptera; family Pieridae; genus Delias; species Delias oraia. The sequence continues at coordinate 2,163 of DWCF01000955.1, forward strand.
AGGACGTAGTGCTCAAGGTTGCTGTGAAAAATTTGTTAGTGCCCGCCCGCCGCTGCTCGGTTAAGTGAAACAATGATGAAATTTAAGTGCGCTTTTTATGCAAAACATTGGCTGTTCGCTGCCGCGATAATTGATTTTCTCTTTTGTCGGAGCGCTTGAAATAGCGCATATAATTGCTACATAGTTTGGCGTATGTGATTTTAACACCAAATACAGTCATCAAGTACTATTCTAGCCATACAAGATAATTATTTTTTAACCCGTGAGAAAACATATGACGCACTAACTGCCCTGACTCGTTCGAAGTGATACCACGGGCTCAATGAATGCTCAACGTGAAATGGTACTTAAACTGTCTTTCGCTGAGTGAGTTAGGATATCGGATGTCCTTAAATATATTGCCTAAGTGGCGTAAAAAGCCGGCTACATAACCAAAGCGCGGATTGAGGTGCGGTTGTCCATGGATGGCGGTGTTCTCTAACCATATGGGAGACACATCTGCCCCATTGTCTCCTATATAATATATATAAAAAAAGTAGTTGATTATTTTGTAATAATACATGATGGCAATGTAGAGTTAAAAATCTATAGAATAACCCCGGATTTACCATGTTTTCTTAGAGTTAACTCAATAAATTGTAAAGTCACAGTTAATAAAGATGTATTCATAACCACTCGGATTGTTTTCTAAATTAACAAACTATTTAATTATACTATAACAGGTGCTTTGTGAAACTATGTTTAGATTGTCAATTAATATCTTGGCACCCCACTTTAGTAGGTGCCTGGGGCAATTGCCCCGGTTTTCTCCCTCGAAGAAGGCTGCCAAAGATATGAACGTACGTTCACATATATCGCCGTAAGAAACATTTTACTACGTTTTCTTGAGCATTTTGACTGCATTACAGTTTACCTTATGTCAATTTCCTTTAATGGTGCCTTCTATTGCTAAATTGTTCAAGCTAAAACTCCACCAATTTGACAGTTTTTCGGTTTTAATAACAAATGTACAGTGCTTGGGGTTGCGATGGCGCCGAAATTTTAAATGTAGAACTCTCAGCTATAAAATTTTAAAGCTGAAATCCTTTAAGGCCTATATTCATTTCTTCACAGATAACATAGAGAGCTTTCACTAAGAGTTTCGATTGATATGATTCATACATTCTTCATTCCTTAATTTCATTCATTAATTCCTTTCAAACACAGTTTTGAATCGTTCATGCTTAAACCTCTAAAAATGTGGCACACAGAGCCTCAAAAATACAATTTTTTTTACGAAAATGAGGCAAACGAGGCTTACCTATGATAAGCGGTCTTTCGCCCATGGACATCTCCACCCTTTGCGGGGCGCGGGTACTTTGCCGGACTTTTAAGAAGCCTTTTTTAGGTAATAATAACATACTTCACTCGCAGTTGCGATAAAGCAAATCCTCAAAATGAAACTACCATAATTCGCATTAGTAAACTTCCGTACAGTATGGAGATCGTATCGCACCGTGGCCTATATTTTAATTACGCTTCTTGACATTGAAGCGAGTTTGCTAACTAAAACGGATGTCTTGTAACTTGAATTACGTTTACATTGTCTTGGTAATTGTGTACGTATTCTCACCCGATTTCCCAGTCATTTGTTACTAATCAGATTGATCTAGCAGGTGTGTTTCACATGGTTTTTTATGGAAATGATGGCAAACGAGCCTCATCTAGAAAAAACGCTACTCCGCGCATGGATACTTCTAGCCCTAGCAGAGCCGCGAGTGCGTAGCCAACCTTTAAGGGGTAAGGAGATAAGGAGTAGGTACGATCTTTTTTTAAAGTCCCCAAGTCGTAATGGGGTCATAATTATCTCTGCAAGAAATTTAAATTTTTGTACATTTATATTAGGAACTGGATTTATTTACTTCCGAAACTCAAGCGACAATATTGTTGAAGAATTCTTCTACTTTTAGATAAGTTATAGTCTATCTGTATTTAATGAATCAACCGATTTCAAACGCAGCTGGTTTATGCCTGGCAAAATACCCACTATTACACAGAATTCAGCCCAAGTACAACCTATCTTTTAGTTTTTTATTAATATAATATTTAAATTTATTTAATATCTAATAGATGTCGCCCTTCCCGGTACACTATATACCGCGCCGAAATATAATAAAAAATTTACGTAATTCGGCGTAAATTTTTAATTATATTTCGGCTAATTTCCACAATATCATTACAAATTTAAGCCTATGTTTTATTCTACTGTAGGGCTATATTATAGCAAAGTTTTTATGATATTAATAGGATAGTTCTTATACTTTGTTTGAAGCTAACTAACTTAACATTATCTAGGCAACGAACATCATATTTTGTATTTAAATTATCAACAAGCTTTATTATAAAGATTTTAGATAAAGTTATTTATAATCCACTTAGAGGAACTTCAGCCAACATGTTTAGTATAATCTCCATCACCTTATTACATACAATATTGAATCGTTCATCTTGTAATATAATATTATAATGTTAAGATAGGGCATCTTAATTACTAAGCATTCTCGCAATAAATAGACAAGAACATGTGTTACACTACAATTAATACGCTTTTATGATTTATATTAATACTTAATTACAGCAACCACCTGCGTGGTACATTTACAGGGTCGTTTGAACGAGGTTCAAATCCCGGTGATATTTAAAAAAGTTACACTTCGCACCAAATTTGTCAGTTTTTTTTTTTATAGAAAGACTCTTTATGGGAGGAGATCACACACAATACGCGATTGCTGTGCTGCTGGATTTTTACGCCGCTTAAGCTGTATAATTTGAAGGACGGATATTCTCAGTCACTCAGCGAAATGTACAAGTACTGTTTCACGCGGGTATTCTGTGAACACGTGGTATCACTTCGGACAAGCCGGCTCTCCCACCGGTACACCAGTGTTAAGACATTCGCCGGGTCACTGTCACGATCTTAGCGACGTTCAGCTTTAAACTCTTATTGGTTAACGTATGTTAGCATATGATGTTTTTGGCGCACATGACAAATAAATACATAAAATGCGCCATTAAGAGGGGAGCGCTACGCAATCATGCGGCAGGATACAAATTAATATTGATGCCTATCGGTAGAGGGTGGCCGACGACAAAACAGCATGTCCCGCCGCTTTGCTCGCCCCTGTCAGATGTCGCGAATTTTTCATCCGTTAAATCGAACACACCCGTCAAATTGAAATATATCGCACTGATTGAATGCGCTACGAAATTGCGATCGATTCGCTCCTGTTTGTCGAGGCGTTGGGTGAGGGTAGCTTTAAATATCAAATTTTATATAATTACCTACTAGCTGATACCGGCAATCGGTTTTTCGCCATACAAGTTATTAAAGTACCTGCTAAAATTATATTTTGTATTACTAAATCTTAAAAAACTCAAAATAAATAATTGTTCGAAAAAATCCTAGCTGAAACCGGCAAAAGTTGTATTGTCATAGGAGTTATCAAAGTACTAATATTTCCATATATACATTTTGCAATAGTAAATTTTAAAAAAACTCAAAATAAATAATTCTGTGAAAAATTCCTAGCTCACACCGGTGAAGGTTGCTTTGTCATAAAAGTTATTGATATGTGTACGTATTTTTCAATAATAAATTTTTTAAAAAACAAAATGAATAATTGTGTGCTACATAGTATTATTATCGAACACTGGCCAACGTTGTTTTGCCGTAAAAGTTATTGAAGTGCACACAAATCGTACAAGTCAGAAGTAAATGCATATACATAATAGGTGCACTACCGACCGATACAATAGTTACCCTGAAGTTAGTTGGATAGCTGTTTAGCCTTCTCTGCACTAATACTTGAACTTCATAGTATAGTGTTATAGTTCAAATTGACTTTTAAGTATTATTAAGAATCTTTGAAGAAAAGCTTTAGTTTTATCTAATATCAAGCACTTTCATGTTCATTCACATTTAAACCTTCTTTGGACTTCCACAAACAAGACCAAAAAGTCTTTCTCGAGTTTTAGCGAGACTAACGAATAGCAACTGATAAATTAAATATATAAACTTTATTTAATAAGTTGTATTGGATTTCTGTTCTGTGTCGAGTAATGTGTTCTGTGTTTTTAACGGTTAGGCTTATCTTCGGTTCTTCATAATTTCTGTAATGTAGTAAGAGTGTAATGTATATAATAAAACGTAAGAAAAAAGTAAAACAAAAACTTTAAATATTATTGCTACTTTAGAGAAATTTAAATTTCTTTATATATATATATATATACATATACACCCACATAAATATAGGTTTCAATAACACTATGGGCATATAAAATACTAAATGTATTATACAATTACCGATTCAAAATATACAAAGGTGCGCCACTAAATTGCCGGCTCCATCGCAAAATGTAACGAAGGCCTTTCAGTTAAGTAATTACTGAATATATTTCAAACTATTATCTGTATAATTGATGTGTAGTGGCTTTGGAATGTTACCTGTGAACAATACAAGTCTGAACCTTCACTTATTTCGCTGTCAAGGTAATGTCAAATGTCATTTATCGTTAATAGAACCTTTCTATAAGCGACTGTTTAATATTATAATGACGGTGTTTAATTTCAGTAGATATTTATAACATTAAATCAGTCCAAATATATATAATTAACTTTATAATTTATTCGGTCTTTGTGAGAGCTTGATTGTGGCCGGGCGAGAGATTTTGAGTGTTTTCTTTGTTTTTTCACCATTAAAACGCAAACAAGGAGAAACTGGTTTGTTTTCATTTTTTTAATTTTATAAAAATCTGCAATGTAAAACAATGGCTCAGTAAGGAGATTAACTTTTTTATAATATAGCGGTCAACGGACCAGGTGGGTCTCCTGTGTGGTAAGAGAACATCTCGCCATAGTCCACGCATAAGGTTGTGTTGCCGACATTTACGCTGTTTATCCGGCCTAGTTTCAAGGGCTTCCGATATTTTAATACTCTCAGTGTATCACACTACAATTACTGTTTCACACTGAGTATTATGTGAGCGCGAGTTTTAATTTCGGACAAGCCGGCCCAATTAGTGCGTCATATGCTTCAGCATGGCTCACCCCAGGTGTGACGCTGTTAAGACACTCGCCTGGCCACTGTCAAGCCTTTTCAAAGACTGAATAAATTAATTATAACAGTTGTGAACAAATGAGGTTTATTAAGTTCACCGGGTTATCTCTTAAATAATAGCATTGATCTTTAAGCAAGCTGGTTATCGATCAAGCGAAACAATAGGACAGCATGTGATTGCATAATGCAAAATCAATCGAACTATATTTAATCATATTTTTGACAGTTTCAGTTCATTGTCATTGCGTGACCTTGCCGCGTTAGGAAGTATTTAGGCCAAACAAACAAATGTAGTTTGAAATTAACAGGTCGTTAAACTCTCAAATGCATAAAGAAAGAGAGAAATTTTGACCATCCTTTTTATTAATACTAATGGACCCGGCATACGACATCCTTACCAGGTTGGGCCCACTAAAACTTGAAAAACAAATACCTACACTAAAACATTACCCTCCATTTTTTTATTTGAATAAATCCTGTGTCCTTCTCGTGATTCAGCTACTTCGCCACCAATTTTTATCATAATCACAGTTTCAAGTACAGATATTCACGTTGAGTATTATGTGAGCCCGTGGTATCACTTCGGACGAGAAAGCCCAATTAGTGCGTCAGCATGGCTCTCCCACGGGTGTAAAACAACATAAACATACAGAAGTAATTAGTGATAAGATTTTCAATCCTAAAATTCAGTAGCAATAAATCTGTATCTTGTTATATTGACTAGCCGCTGTCATTGATACGATAATTGCTTTTTGATAATAATTACCATTCTAATAGTATCATTTAAATATTAATTACATTATTAAGTTTATTCATGGTAATGCGAGCAAAAGTATTAGTAATTCATATTGCTAAAAGTTTTAATTAAAGTTAGACTTACTTTATTTTATATAGGAATTTAATTAACTAACCCGCTGAATATTCAAACTAGTTTTATTACATTGAGAATTTGCTTTCACTGAAATTACATCCAATAGAAAAGAACATTTATTTATATTTGCTTTTTTATTAACGAGATATACCGCCTTTCTCAAATAGGGGTATTTTATACAAAACAAGATTTAAAATTAAAGCCTCGTGGCGAAATGGTTTTTTTCTAAGTCTACTATGAAGCCAGAGGTATCGGGTTTGAATCCCGGCCCGGACAAATTATAATTTATTCGGTCTCTGGAAGGTCTTGACGGTGGCCGTGCGGGTGTCTTAACCTGTCGCACCCGTAGGAAAGAATGAGATTGCAGAAGCAAATGCTGATGCATTAATTAGGCCGGCTCATCCGAAGTGATACCACGGGCTCAAAGAATACTATAAGAATGGATTGCGCACGGGTTTTTTGAAGTGTTATCGACAGTTCATAACTAAAATGTGAAAATAACTTCAGCTACTTATTAAACAGCAAGTATGAATACAGAGCAATATTGGGTTAGCAATCTGATTGCAGATATTTTTAACAATGCAGAGATCGTGACTCGTCCAGTGACAGGATAAATTGTTCGCAGACTACCTAAATGGTAATTTGAAAAGCCATTCAGTAGGAATTTCAAGCAATACCGCCCGGTAATCATTTCGACCTTTTGCCTCAACACGAGGCACGTCAAATATTATTGACGAATGCTACACGTCAACCGCTATTGACGGATATTTAACGTCAAATACTAATGCCATATGCCAAACGTCAAATTACGTTATTCACATACTGAACCTAGAAAACTACGAATATTAAGAGTTGTGGCAAGCATTAATCTGTTTCGGAAATGTTTTTGATATAATGAATGAATTAAAACTACTGAATTTATAACTTTTTACACGACATAAAAGGAAATAAATGTTGTGTCACGCTCAATAAAATCAACAGTTTTCTTTATATAGAAAATATAAATTTTTTAAAATTGTTTTTAATTTAACCCACCTTGAGTTGAGGCCCTTAGAGTCTACCTTGCCTTTAGAAGGAACATTATAGAAATCTTTCATTGAGTTTGATCACCATTTACGGAATGATATTAATTTCTGTTAATTGTGCATACAACTGAACAGTTTATGCTTAAAATTCCATTAATATTACATAGAAAACCTCTAAAAAACACAATTTATGGTATATAAAATAGGAATTACGGACTCAACGAAATAGCGCCAAAATATTTATTTATTTATGAGTTAGGTCTGAATGAACTGAATGACACACGAAAAATAGCAATCCAATAATTATTTAATAAATATTGATAATATTATCTATAGTCTGTTTGTACAATCAAAAGATAGAACCAGCAATCATAGAAAAATGTCTGCCTCACGCCGCGGAAAGATGAAACACGATTCATCGCTGCTTACAAAGCGCTGATCGATGTTAAACAATTTTAATATCAATTATAGTATTCATTATATAACATTGGGACCTTGAAACATGACCATAGTCGTGACTTGTGAGCCGAGCGGTCAAACTGTGTGCCCCAAGTGACAGAGATACGCGTGCACGAATTATTTTGTACCTTTCATTTATGCAAACATAGTACGCTAATGTCAAGGTTCTGTATTGAAAGTTCCTTTCGAATATACAACAAAATATTAATTTATTTGTAGTACAAGATCTAAATTACGATTTTCATTTGACATTACCATATGATTTATAGTCCTATGTAGGTATTACAGGCGTAAAACAAAGCTCAAAAATATTATCCAAGTTTTGCTTTAATTATCAGATCCCAAAGTATTTATAGACTTTTGTACTCAATAATCGTCTGATATTTAAGACAGAGCACAGTAAAAACATAAAAATCCTGTCCTTATATTTTTTTACATGAAAATAGGAGGGTAAACGTGCAAGAGAATCCTTTTGGATAAGAGATCCTCTACCTATGAACACTCCAAGCTTTTGCTGAAGTCAACAAATGTGTTGCCGGCCTTTAAATACCATAAAGTGATGTGAATAGAGTTTTAGATTATTGAAGTATTTCTCTGGAAAATATATCACGTCGAAGTAATGATTTTTATGAAATATGTTCCATTGTGTAAATCGATCAAAGCTAGCGCTTGTAATCTGTACCATCCAAGTCGTGAACACCAGTGATAGATGCCTTGAGTCGCAACATGAGACCATATTTACGAGGGCTTGAAACCGTGACAGACTGAAAATGTCATGAAGGGCGACTAATGCTCGCACGTAACTCTATGCCTGACTCGCATTAATAACATATTATGGAGGATTCAATAGTGACAGACGTACACTTTTCTTATTATAGTATTTACTATGAAAGAAAGAGATACAAAGAAAGGAATAGTGTTGCTGTGTAAAATTAGAGAAACTACAATTATAGCTTCTACTTCAAGCACACAGATGATATAATTTTTTAAAGATAAAAACACTAAAAATGTTTATCTATTTGAACCCTCAACGATCGTTGGACCTGCCAAACCTTAATAGATACATGAAAAAAAATACACTCCATTTTGGTAGCCGGGTAAAAAGTACTTCGACTGTGTTCGTTGGGTGAAGATATCGGAGGCATTTAAAAATGCTGCTTAAGTGGTGTTAAAATCCGGAAAGACAACCAATGTACGGACTATGGCTTGGTTGGGTATGGGCGGCGGTGTTCTCTTACCAAAGGAGACCCATGGTCCGCTGTATATATATATACCATAAAAAAGCCTATATGTTAAACCAGGATGTCAACCACCTCCATATCAATTATTAAAAAAATATGTCCAGACGGCTTATATAAGAGATGTCTGCAGAGATATTTCCGCATTCATACTACTTAGGACATTCAAAAAAAGAGGGTTACTAAAAGGGCGGTAATGCATCCGCGGCCGAGCGTCGGTTATCTGAGCCCATGGGTTAACTCGCTTTTGTATAATATTAGGAACTGAAACAATTGCCGTGTGCAACATAAAAATATTACTCAATTGATTTTATTAGAATGCAGGTAGTTATAAAAATATTATTGTAATATTTTAATATGACAGAGTTTTGTGCCTTTGTCAGACTGTTTGTGTAAAAAATCCATTGTAATTCTACTGCAATACTTTCGGTATTTATAATTGAATTAGATGGTTCCGGTAATGGACGTGATTCTATTTATCGTTCTCTAAGTCGAAAGATGGCAAAAAAATCTACAGATCGTATAAAAAATTAACAGCAGTTTAAAAAAAGATTTGCGCTTTGGTTTTTAGGGGTTTTTAAATGTAGAGCACAGAAACTATACACTACAGTTAATTAATTTTTATTACTCGTTAGTTCAGTGGAAAGTTAGTTTTTCTTAAAGTAACCAAGATATAGTGGAAATTTTTTGATTTTTATGTTTTTCAGTCAAAATGTTTTTTTTTTGGTATTGCGGACACCGGAGCAGGTGGCTCTCCTATACACCTATATGATAAGAGATCAACACCGTCCATGTGCAAGCGCGCCACAATCCGCGCATTGGTTGTGTTGCCGGCGTTTTACGTCGCTTAAGCGACACTTTTAAAAATCTGCAATATCCATATTTACTTAGCGAACCAACTAACGTTTTAGGTTGAGTATTCTGTGTGCCTATAGTATAATTCCGGACGAGCCGTCCCAGTTTGTGCGTCAACACATGCTACAGCATGGCTCTTCCACGGTTGCGACAATATTATGACATTCTCTAGGCCAACAGCGACAAGCCCATTCAAAAAAAGTATAAAAATAGCTCTCACAGAGACGGTACGAATAAACTTAAGTAATCGCGATATAAGATATCGCTAAATAAAGTTGTCGTCGTAACCTAATTGAATTAGTTTTGCCCGAGCGGAGCTGAGCTCCGATGTTCCTATAACGAAGCTCCTTACGTTCGCATTCCGCTGTAATTGCTCTATCCGCGCCAGGGTCGTGTGCATGGCTCTATCTATCTAAATATCTCTACTTCGATAGAGTTTGTTTGGAAGGAAAATACAGTTCTCAGATTTTATAATAAGACTAGCCGACGTAGCAAACTATGAAACTATATACATTAGAGTTGCCCAAATGCAAGACTTAGCCAGTCTTGGTCTTGCGCCCATACTCCGGTATTGGTCTTGGTCTTGGTATTGCGCTCCTAATCCTGGTCTTGTTTTTGCGGCAATTTTAGACTATTGCTATTTATTAAAGTTTACTTCAGATCTCATAGCTTCTCTTGATCTTACATAGCCATAATAAAGACCAACCAAAAATTCCTAAAGATTTAATGAGAAATTACAAAATCACTGCCAAAACAAAACAAAACAAAAAAATATCTGCAAGATGCAAGAGTCTTTGTATGTAGGTTTTGTCTTGTTCTTGCTCAAACCTTACACGGCCAGCCTTGATGTTCCTAAAATTAGGTGGTCTTGGTCTTTGGAATTTCGAATAGACTGAATTTGGGCAAAACTACATAATATACATGATAAAAGATAGCAAATGATCATAGAATTTCCCGTAAAAAAACACCATATTTTTCAACGGCGAACCAATTGTGTATTTTCCTATACGCAGGAAGCCGACAAAGTACTTCGTCTCCAGGGCTTTATAGGTTGCTTGGTTAATGCGACCCCGGGAGGCTCAAGGGCACTAGAGCCTGTGGAAATTCTACGGGGAGGTGCCGTTAGGTGTAAGTCAGACAGACCTGGCAAGCATCCCACATATCTGTCAGGGTGTATGAATTTCATCACATTAAAAAAGGTTCAAGACCGTAGCCCGTAAATAAACTAAATACAGTTGGAAAAGTATCGTAATATATATGAAATAGGTCTGCAGCATAACCGCGCGGAGCATTTAGCAACGGTTGTGAGTGATGGGGTAATACGATCTCGCTATTACGCCGAGCACTCGAATTATTTCGCGCCGCGTGCTAATGATGCCATTGAAGTAAACGCTACGGGCGAAATTTAAAATATCGGATATTAATTCCGGCTTAATCTCCGCTACACAAAACGAATTTATTATTATGACAATTTTTCAACGTTACATAATCAATTTCACTCGTGTTATTTACGACACAAATTGATTTTCGGATATAATGAGCGATTTATGGCGCGTCGGCGTGCTTCAAATTATTATTAATGCTTTGCATTTGTGGCTTTATTTTTTTAGATTTTTTAATATAAAGTATTGAAATAAACATAATTATATTTTAATGTTAATAAACAACTCTAAGTTTTCACTTTCCGACAGCCAATCCTTTTTATATAGAAATTTTAATATTTTATTTATTTATAAGGCAAAACAACGTTAAATTAAATTATATATTATCTATAAAGAGCCGACAAGCCACCCGTGGACAATGCGTGGACTGTGGCGCGGTTGGCCATGGGCGGCGGTGATCTCTTAGAAGACCCACCTGTTCCACCGTCCGCATTACCATAAAAAATACTTATAGGATTAATATACATATTTTAAATTTAGTAATGTATGTTTTACTTAGCTGAATAACAACTTTCTATTAACTTTGTCTTATGCATAAATTATTATTATTTTTCTGTTTTTATAAGTGCAATATGATAATATAATAAGATAATTTACAGCAACTTTATTACTCAGGTTTAGAACCTAGGACCAAGTTCGCATTGCTGAAGATCAAACAACTGACCTAGTAGAGCTTAAAATTGTGATGCGTAATGATGGTGATAAATCGATATGAAAGGCCCGAGCAAATTTTACGATACTCATCAAGATTTAATGACCATAAATCAAACTAAATTGCTGGTAGAAGTAACTGATTATTTTACAAGTTACATAGAACTTTCTTTAAGAAATTGGATTATAAAGCAAAATAAATGTTTTCAGCGAAAGTTGTACGCCGCGTAAAGATAAAACACTTTCAAACTGTTTTTTTTTTGTTTTCTCCGTTATTTGACCAGCGCCATGGTCGGCATATAGGCTTATCTGATACCTTAATATTCAAAATTGGCGAGAAACGTTTCTAGGATTAGTTTTAGGACCTTTTACTCGTGGGACAGCCACTTACCATGCTGTCAAATGTCGGCTTGTCCAGAATGTTAACACGGGCTTACAGAATACCAGAATGTAATTTTTGTATTTATTTCGCTGAGTGATTAAGGATATCGCTTAAGTGGCGTAAACCGCCGGCAACATATCCCAAGCACGGACTGTGGCGCGGTTGGCCATGGGCGATACTATGGAGGAGGATAATAAACCTCTTAAGCGGTACGGAAAGCCGACACTGCAATTAAAGCGCACATTTCTGTGGGATTGGCATTGGGCAGCGGTGGTTTCTTACCATCATTTGATGTGCCTGGCCCATATATCATAAAAATCGGTCATATTGGTGTTTAAGTAGGAAAAAACTGTCCATGGTCTTTCTAACCTTATCACGACTCTAAGATTGGACTTGGCCATGACTCGGAATGCATCGGAAAGTTATTGACTTTTGATAATGAAACCAGTTTGCGTCGAGCTGACCGAGAGTGGCCCCGTTCAATACCAGTCGGGCCTGTCTTGTAATTGTCGCCTCTCCTATCTTATCTGTTGCGTAAGTGTTCATTGCGCGATTCATTCGTAACACTCTCTCACGATTGCTATCAAAACCAGAAATGTATGATGTTGTTTCTTGGTGAGACGATACGATCGCTGTACTCTTTCGTACAATTCATTGCTGAATGAAAGTTTGGCTTACGGTCAACGATAGCTCTTAAGTCGTCGTTAAGTAACCGGCAAATGAGATTGCTTTTTACACGATGGAAAAACAAATAGTACCGTGGCAAAGAGAGTTTAGTAAGTCCTTTTACAAGCTTCCTGACTCGTGCTTGGCAATGCTTGACCAACGTCCAAGTAGTTTGAAAGTGTATTTGAAGCGTCGCTAGTCTTTCGCAAGGCGGCCTAGAATTATCCTTGTCTTCGAATTATGTGTTTGGTCATGCGAGTTCACTAGGTAATGTAGTTTATTTTATTTAAGTAATACATAAGACTAAGTATATAAGAAAAACTAATATAGATGTTTTAATGTTACGCTAGCGGTCTTGTAAAGTACCGTGATGCCATGGGTATTGAGTTGGTTTACTGGTTTAAAAAGAGTTTTAAAATAATTAAAATAAGTATTATGTCGTGGGAAAGCCTTGATAGCGGCCGGGCGAGTGTCTTAACACTGTCTCAAATGTGACTGAACAAGTTGTTTTACATGCTGACTGTGTGCTCAAGCTTCCAAATTTCAGCGTGACAATACGTGTTTTATGAACCACTGTTAAATAAGATACCGAAAGTTAATGAAATTTAACAATACCACTTGGGAAGTCTTAAAAAAGAATATAACAGCTGGTAGCGCACCCGCGGCTCTACTGGGTTTTTATAATACAGCGTACAATGGAGCAGATCTGTCTCCCGTATGGTAAGAGAACAACGCAGCCCACGGAAAACAGCCTCACAGTTGGTTGGTTGTGTTGTCGGCTTTTACGCCGCTTAAGCGGCCTAATTTCAAAGGCCGTAGATATCCTCACTAACTTAGCGAAACACAAGTACTGTTTCTCGCTGGTTTTCTATGAACCCGTTGGATTAGTTCGGACGAGCCGGCCCAATTTGTGCGTCAGCATCTGCAGCATGGCTCTTCCACAGGCGGTAAGTAATTATCTTAGGTGAGCTTTGCTAGTTTGTCTCAATTTTTATAAAAAGCCGGAATAATAACCAAATAGCCCGCTATATCATAAAACAAACACTCACCATGCATCTCTCTTGCATATGTATCGATAAAAATGATGCTATGTCTTGAAATGATCCAATCAAATGGTTTTTCTATCACGTTATAGGAAGTTGTATGTAAAGAAAGCTACGGTATCTTTTTAGAAAGTAGTACTACGATTGCACACGGGTCTATTGTCGGTGGCATCACGTAGACCAAAAATTGCTGTAATGATCAATTAGGGAGGTATGTGGGCAACACGACACAAAACCTGTGGCTTTTTGATCACGAAAAGTTTCGCAAAACTTGCCTCTGACAACAGATCACTTTTGTTTTGCAACAACTATTTTCTTAACTTAAGCGCTGCTTTCCAATGTCCTTGTGCTAATATTAACTGAAAGTTCTCTTTTTTAAGTATATAGCGACGAATGGAGCAGGTGCAGATTCAATATGGTAACAGAACACCACCGCCCATGGACAATACCGCCATAGTCTACGAGTTGGTTGTGTTTCCAGCTTCTTACACCGTTTAAGCGGTACACCGTTTCAAACAAAAAAAATATAATTTAATTTTTAATTTATTCAATATTGTCAGTGTCACACTCTGTGAAGAGCCATGCTGAAGCATATGCTGACGCATTAATTTCAGCGGCTTGTACGAAATGATACCACGTGAATATTCAGTGGTAAACTATAATGTTTAGCTGAAGATATATATTAGTGAAGATATTGGAGAACCTTTTAAAATTGTACCACTTAAGCGACGTAAAAAGCCGGCACAAAGCGCGGATTTCAGCGTTGTTGTCCATGGGCGGCGGTGATCACTAACCGTAGAAGATCCGCCTGATCCGTTGCCGGGATGCGATAAATGTTATTAAAAATGACTCATTAATTTTTCTATTAAGCCCTATAAATTAATTCTGTACGTTTAAGTTTTGACCTAATTTTGTACAAATACTAGCGAATGGTTATATCATTCGCTACGTATAAGTTTCAATTTGACAGCAAAATCTCCATTAGCAAAATGATTCGCCATATATTGAATTTATTTGTTACAAAAATATGATAAATGAAGAACCGCTTGACCGATTTTGTGTACACTTCACGTAACCGATCTACTAAATAGTCTAAACAAACCCTAAACAGGTTTGGAATTTGGATAGGAGAGCCCTGGATAATGAATGGATTACGGATAGGTTTTTGAGTTATTAATTGAGTTATAAATGTGCAACGAAAAGTGGCTTAGTTTTTTACATATGCATCACATAGATGAAGGTGATAAGTTTACTAGGTCACCATACTATAGAACAAAACTATTCATTTAAATATTTTCTCATTCACATCTCGTAATGACCGGCTTATTCATACAAATTTCGAATGGGTATAAGTTTTATTTTAACTGACAATTAATTAAAATTTTAACAATTTGACTGAATGTTGTATGTAGTCATAACATTTGTCACATTTCATTGGTCATAAAGATATTTTATTAAAACTGCAATTTAAACAATGTGAGGAATAATGCTTTGAAATTCATTTTTAAAAATAAATTTCTTTTATATGAATGTTAAAACGTAAATATTTTTTTATTTACTTGTATTGAAAGTTAATTAGACATAGTGAAAAACATTTATCTAACATAAAATTCATTATAGACGAAAATAGACAATAATTCAATTAAACATGTCCAAATTCAATTTTTTTGTAATTATCGGAGAGACGGGTCTCCTGAAGATAAGAGATCTCGATGCCCATGGTTAATCACGACGCAATCCGCGCTGTGATTGTGTTGACGGCTTTCTACGCCTCACAAACGGTAGGCTTCGAATCAAAAAGGTTAAAATAAATTTAAACGCTATTCTGTGAGCCATTTCGGACGAGCCGGCCCAATTAGTGCGTCAGCATATGCTTCAGCTTGACTCTGGCACGGGTAAGTACTGTTTACCACTGGTATTCTGCCTGTGGTATCACTGAGGAAAAGTACTATTACGCAATCTCTGTGTAATGATGTACCAACGTTGTAAGTTACCATAATTGTTATTGGCATATTTTTATGATATCGATTGCTTCCAATGCCTATGCTAGGAATACATTGAGCAATAACGTGCTGAGAAGAGAAGCGCGAGTGAGCCGGAAATGTCTTTTATAACGGCATTAACAAGTATATATATCGTCGGTATATTTTATTACTAGGAACATAACACTAAAATGCGCTTCCTTAATTGCATCATTTCAATCCAACTTTAGTTTTCAGCTCCAGCCAGCGCTGTATACAGAGCCTTATTTCCCAGTGGGCATTTTAGGCACTCTCAAGGCCCCGCACTTTTTAGGAGTCCCATCAGATTTAAATTTTTTATCTTTCTTTGTCTATTCTAACAAAATAGTGTTCTGTTCAAGTCATTGGGTCCCCATCATCCTAATTAAGGATGTTCGATAATCGAACAACATGGATGTTGTCGTCAATGTCATAATCAAAAGCTCAACATCGATGTTACGATATTTTGCGTATAGCAACATCGATGTTAAAAAAAATTTGCATACAATATCGATGTTCATCAACCCCTATTCCTAATATGCCCCTATATTCTATCCTAATATAAGTGCTACAATAAATTAAAGACGGCCCTGGCTGTATAATTTCCTCTAACAACTTGAAAATAATCTTGCACTGAAAACGGGTGAAATTTTCTTACAGTAAACTGTTCCTTGTTTAACAGGAAGATAAGGATAACTATAATAGCGAAGGTAAGATCTTTTCCTAACATTAACTTGCATCTTGTAGAGAGGTTTTTATGGAACAGCGGACAAAGGAGCAGATGAGTCTACTATATGGTAAGAGAACACCGCATAGACAACCCCACCAAAGTCCGCGCTTGCTGTGTTGACCTTTTTTTACGCCGCTTAAGTGGCATAATTTCTAGTCTGCGGTATCCTCACTCAGCGAAGCAGAGTTTCACGCTAAGTATTCTGAGACCGTGGTATTACTTCGGACGAGCCTTCGGACAGCTTGGCTGTTCCACGGAAATATCAAAGGGTAATCTCAAATCACTCATATGTACGTAAGATAATTTAATCACTTTAAAAAATTGTGGACTATAGGCTCACAGAATAGCAGAGTCAAACATTGTCTCGTTAAGTGAACGACATTGTGTTTATGAAACCAGGAATAAGCGACATTCCGTCCATGGACTCAAGCCTCTGTAAGGCCACGGATGCGTAGCCAGCGAAGGTCCCGACGTTAGCTCACTACTTAAGCGGCAAAGGAAGCCGGCCACATTAGCAAGGCATGGATTGGACGCGGTTGTCCATGGGCGGCGGTGGTTTCGTACCATCACACCCACTTGCCCAATTATCGGCTGTATAATTAAATTGTTAGAAATAATTTAGAAGAGCCACACTGAGGCTATTAATGGCGGGTTTTAAGCGTCGGAAATACTATTAAAGAATACAAACACCTGTTATTGCCAGTTAATTACATGAAATTAGACTCTGTATTTCACTTTTAAGCTTATTATTTTATAAATACAATCCATATCCGTTTCCTTAAATTATAAAGGACACACTATTTGAGGTTGAAAATAGGCTTTGTAATTATTCTATTAATTATATTATAATTATCATATTAATTATAGAATATGTAGAAACGTCATGAAGGCTTGAGCTAAAGATCATATAAAGAAATCAATTATTTTTAATTTATTCGGTCTTTGGAAGGGCTTGACAGTAGTCAGAAGAATGTCTCAACTCTTACTCGTGGCACAGCCATGCTGTTGCATACTAGTACTAATGATGCATGCTAGCGGAAGTGATACCTTTTAGAGCCAAGTAACTAAGTGATCTTGTAAGTTAACTATGAAGCGGACGGTATCGGGTTCGACGCTGGTCGGATAAAAAAAATATTATTTATTCAATCTTCGGAAAGGCTTGACAGTGGCCGGGCCAGTGAGTTACGCGTAGGAGAGCCATGACGAATATACTAACCCAATGATGGGGCTCGCGTTAGTGTTACCATAGACTCGCAGAATACCAGCGTGAAACAGTACTTGTACTGTTTTCCTGAAAGAGAGATTACCCGAGACCCATCAAATTATGGGCTAAAAAACTGGTAACACATACATAGCGCGGATTGTTGCGTGGTTGTCTAAGGCCGACGATGATATCTTACCATAAAAAAGACCACCTTTATGGTATGGCGACTGGTAATTGTTAATATAGTAATCTTGATATTTCCGACAGCAGATGTCAAGATAAATTCTTAACACTGGCGCACATTTGATTGATTTGTACAAGACGTTTTTGCTCTATGATCTATCACAATCATCTTTTGTTATAAAAACACATCAAATTTAATTACTTGTCTAATTTTTTGTTACACGATTTAGTATAAGATAGGCGTATATCAAACCTACATGGATTGCTTGACGGAAATTTACTATAAGGGCAAATTAATTTTGTTTTATTGTTAATGTCTTGTAGACCATTACATGTGAGAATATTGGAAGCCTTTACAAGCCGCTTAAGCGGCATAAAGAGCCGGCAACACAATCAAAACGCCTATTGTGGCGCGGTATCCATGGGCAGAGGTTATTACTTATCATAGAGAGTCCCCGCCTGTTGCGTTGTCCGCTATACGAGAATTAGGCAGATAAACCAAGAATATTTAGGTATGGGAGATCCTTGCTAAATAGTATATACTGCTCAGTATATACTGACGCGCTATTCGGGCCGACGCGTCTGAAGTGTTACCATGGACTCACAGAATGCTCAGCGTGAAATGGTACTTGTATTGTGTTTCACTGAGTGCGTGAGGATTGCGGCAGTCCTTGGAAAGACCGGCAACACATGAGTTGCTGTCGGTTTCTTTCGCCATTTTTTTTCAGCGCACACTTTTGAAGTGGTAGCAGGGTCCAAATTTGAAGTTCCAAAAGTGGTATTTGTATCTTATTTTGAATAAAAATATTTTGACTTTCGGCATGGTAGTCCTAGAAGGGAGTTATCTCTTACCATTGAGTAGACCCACTTGCTCCGTTGTCCGTTATACCATAAAGAAGAGAAATGGGTAGCGAAAGTCAAGAATATTACGTATGTTGTATAGTATTTAACTGATTGCGCTCGGTGTATACCAAATAGATTGTGCAACAATTTGTAAATTAGGAGACCCCAAAGTGGGAACGACCCTTCAATTTCCCTTTCAGACGAATCTATTCAAGGGCCGAGATTTTACTCCGCCTCAAACCGATTGGGACATTACAACAAAATATTAAGGACGCGTTATCTCTTGACTTTCTTCTGTAATAGAACCTATTTTGATGGGACATTAATAAAAGACTTCATTCAAAATGAAAAAACTAAGTGTCGGAAATGTTTTTTTTAAAACACATATAGGTGTAAAAACAAGGATTCATAGCATCAATTAAATCTATAATTATAATATCATAGAAACAAAATTCAATTAACCATATATAGGACGTCTTAAAAAACTTTAATTAAATATTCACATAGTATCAGACACATGATCACTCACGAACGGCAGTTGGGTGTTAGTTTTTATTAAATTAATTTTGAAATAGGCAACATTTTTAAGCATCATATTTTTATAAAAACGAGAGATATAGGCTCCTATAACTAGCAAAGCCACGGATGCGATGTCGGCCTAACCATAAGAACAGTAATAAACTGTACCAAACTAATTTAACGTTATAATTATTTTAAAAGTTTTTAGGTAAATGTGTCCCAAAGTTAACGAAATTTCAATTTGCTGTCATTTAAGCAATAAAATATTTTCACCCTAAGAATAAAATTTCTCAGTCAAAAATTCAACTTTATATAAATCTTGCCTTATTTTTGGAATACCATTATTGAATGTGAAAAATGTGTCAATTAATTTATAATCAAATGATTTATACTTATATTACCTGTTCATACTTAATGTGTTTTAGCCGTTTTTCTTTGATCGAAATGTTGGCTCATGGTTGTAGTTTGTATCTCCCTTTGAAATTTGTTATATTCTTGCTCGATTTTCTGTCGTTATTTGTATAAATCTCATGATACTGACAATGGTAAAGTGGTGATCGCTACTCATAGAGAAAATAAGATGAATGTTCAAATTTTGACATGAGGTGCTTGCGATGCTTCGCATATTTGCAGCTAATAATACCAAAAAACTCGACCTAAAAACATCATAATACTTGGATTGTAAATCTGTAACATTCAGGTCACAATGAAATCGATTTTGAACAACGTCAAATATTCAACCAGTTATATAAATATGTTTTTCATCATTACAATATGCAGATATCACCACACAGCTATTATATAAAATACATTTGAAAACATGTAATAGGTCTTACTAATATCGAACGTGGTAATTTTTTACACTCGTGGCTCGGTACTTGAAAGCTATCATGACGACACGCGGGTTCGATCCCCAGGCTTTTTACGCCACTTAAGCGGCATTTTTAAAGCCCTCCGATATCCTCACTCACACAGCGAGTTATGAGCTCATAGAATAGCATGAAATGTGTAGTACTGGTTCTGTGTTGTGTGAATAAGGATAGAGAGGCCCGCCAAGTTATACCGCTTCAGCCGGCAACACAACCAAAGCGCGGATCCGCTGTTACCATAAGAGGACATCCGTTTTTTTAAAGAATAGCTGCTCGCTGCTGTCTATAGTGGCTAGTACAGCTTAACGCGGGCGAAGGACTAGGTCGCGAGTTCGTAGAGTATTTACAATTTTCTACGTCTTGGGCACTCGCGGAAGGAAGGTCCGTCGGTGACTCACCGATGTGAGGTTGGCAGCAAATATGGGTTCGCCATCGTTTCAGGTGAAGGCGGTTGTTTCTGCGATACCTACACAGAACCTTATTATCTTTTTTGGCTTTTTCATCGTTTGCTTGTTAATGTGATAGGATCCTACAGTGTGTGTTGCGGTCTCCGGCGTCTTTGTATAGTCAGGAAAGGATGGTAATTGATGCTTGTACGCACAATCCGGTTGGGATGTGTATTTTCGTTGATAAAAAAGCGCTCAGTCGCTAACTTTATCTACCTGGTTTACCTAGCTCAAGGTCGAAGTGAATGATAGATTCTCATGCCCCGTTGCCTGTTATAGAAGAAAAATATTATGAAAATCGCTTTTTTGATGATTTTCTTCAATAAAATATCTTGAGCGGAAAATTCACGACACGAACTCTAGCCGAAGCATGATTTATGAGTGGGTAGATTATAAATAATATATGAATATGGGTTGCGTGTTTTCGAACGGATAAACTGTGGTACATTTTTTATTTCTATTACAACCGACTTTAATAGGAGGAAGTTATTGATTCACTTATAACAATAAATAGAGTAAAATTTAATAAAAATGCATGAAGGAGGTAAAAAAAATTTCAACGAATAAATAAAATTTCAAAACTTTTATTTATCTTATTATATTATAAAGACGATTTGTTGCAGCACATAAAGTTATGAGTAAAAGCAACATGGATGGGTTTCCTTAATGATAACTTCCTAACACTTTAATTGCTGCCGTATCTTGAAAAGTATTTACGTACCGTCAATATCTGGAAACTTGTGACCACTTCGGACAAAAATGGGTCATTGGACAGCGAGATAAGAGTGGAATTAGTAACAAACAATGACTTACTGAAGCTGTTATTCATTCAGCACGATATGCAGACATACTACGGACAAGAGAGTGAGAGACTCTTTTATAATACTTACCTCTATTACAAAGCTTTTATCTGTTCTTAAAAAGATCCAAGAAGAAGATAAGAAATAAAGATATCCACCCCCGAAAACTAATAACACATTATAATTTATGTTTTACAATGAACCGTAGTGTATAATGTTCATGTTAGAAGTTTTCAAACAGTAATTGTAAACTTAGTTTCTTAATGGTACTTGTAAATAGAGCAGTTTTGTATAAATGACATAATTTTCTTGGAATAAAACCTATAGCTACCCAGATCACATTGCAGAGTCACTGTTGTATCAAGATGGAAACAGATTGAATAAATGTCATGAGGTTTATATTTAAAATCTCATTGTTTCAGTTCAATCTAATTATGTAAGTTCTTATAGGTCAGAAAAAAAGGATCTTTATTTAAAAAAAGTCTTTATCTACTTGAGGATAATACATTCAATAAGTATAACTATCTCAAATAAATTAAATTCTTCATTTTTGTGGGTGAGTGACGCTGAAGCATATGTTTTTGTACTAATTCGGTCGACTCGTCTGAAGTGATACAACAGGCTCACAGGATACTTCGCGTGAAATGGTAGTTTTACTTGAAGCGGTACTTGTAATGTGTTTCGTCGAGTGACTGAGGATATCGACCTCCACGTAAAAGCCGGCAACACAACCAATGCGCGGACTGTAGCGCAGATGTCCATGGGCGGCAGTGTTCTATTATCATATAGGAGATCCATCTGCGCCGTTGTGCGCTTTACCAGAAAAAATATTATACTTTATGATTCAATAAAAAACTTAAAATCAAGAATAAAAGCTGTTTTCTATTTAATTACAATCTTTTGTTAATTATTCGACAGTCCTTTCAAAAAGATGGAACCAACTCCGATACAAAAAAAAGATACCACCCTACTAGGATAATTAAAAAAGAATGCTAAGTCGATAAGTACTATCAAATAGGCTATATAGATTGCATCGTTCATTTTATTATTCACCTAATGTCATATCACTAGGTATGTTAATTACGGTTTGTGCAATTTAATATCCGTAATAAGAGCATAATCTGACGCCTTGAACAGAACCCGCTAATTCTATCCACACTTCCTTTTCCTGAGCTATAATAAACAGCATAATGTGCCGTCCGCGCGACGGCCGTGAAGGCAGACTTTTCTATTTTAAGGTTGCTTATCTATTTTTATAAGCTATAAGGCAACCGTATATAGTAATATAGTTAATTATATAGTATTACTTAAGATTATAGTTAAAATTCACACTCGGTTGAACGAGGAAACAATTGCAGCAATAAACTATTAAAAGCTTTGTCAATAATATAATAAACCATTGGCACGTATATTTGGTTAATTGAGTAATATTTTTTTATTCTATAGCGGACAACGGAGCAGGTGGGTCTCCTATATAAGAGTGTTCTCTTACCATAGAGTAGGTAAGAGAACACCGCCGTCCATGGACAACCGCGCCAACCGCGTTGAGTATTTTGCCGGCTTTATACGCCGCTTAAACGGCACTTTAAAGGGCCTCCGATATCCTCACTCACTCTACGAAACACAGTACAAGTATCGTATCACGCTGAGTATTCTGTGAGTCCGAGGTTGTAATGCTTAAAAATGCTGCTTTAGGGGCGTAGAAAGCATGCAAAACAACCAATGCGCGGACTATGACGTGGTTGCTCTTCTAGGTGGCGGTGCTGCCTTTCCATATAAGAAACCCACCTGCTCGGTTATCTGCTATAGAATAAAAGAAATATTTCTCAATTAACCAAATATACGTGCCAATGGTTTATTATATTATTGATAAAGCTTTTAATGTTAATAGTAAATGTATATTGCGATCAGTAATATAACATTTAAAGCTAATATTTTGATTAAGTATTACAAATGAAATCATAAATGTTTCCATGCCACACATTGTATGTTACATATTACATTTGAGTAAGACCAACGATAATTCTCAGAAAGAGTAATTTCACATTTCGTATAGCATATTATTGCTTTAGAAATGTTATTGCTTTAATTTTCTATGAACATTGTATGAAACAATATTACACTCACCGCAAAAAGAGATTGAGACTTCTATTGAACTATGATTATATAAATTATATATTAATAAAAAGATAATATTTCTGTATATTACGTTTTTAACTAAGTTAGTGTCTTGTCGATTCTTACCTAACTAGAGTTAATCAAATCGGAACAAACTCAGATAGTTCTAAATTTTTTTATTTACTTTAAGTTTAATTAAGTAGATATTTCTTTTTGGAGCTTTTCGGTTTCTGAAAGGGCATTTTCGTGACGAGTGTAATAAAAAATTGGCATTGTACTTGGTGGTCCAATCTAGATGCTATCTAGAGACTAGACAAGGTTGACAGTGTATTTTTCAATACGCAGGTTTGGCGTGGTGACTCGTTTCCTGGACTTTTTGAGTTGAATGACTAGTGCAACCTCTGACGCCCTACTTATGCCGAAAAATTTGAGTTTTTCGGCATAAGTAGGGCTTCTCGATTCTGGAATTCTGGAATGGAGGGATACTGGAGCCAGTGCAAATACTGCCAACTGCTGCCGTGAGGTTTTAGTTCGGTTATTGCATGGAATACCGAGGTCCATATATCCTCTGGCAAGAGGAAAATGCGTAAATAGATTTTCTCAAAATAAAAGAAACGTCTGTTCATGGAATCACTCAAGGTCACAGAATAAATAATTAAGAAATTTTAAATTTTGTAGCCCATTTAAAAAATTAAATTGTCTGTGACAAAAATTTTGTAATCTCTGTAATTAACTTTTAAGTAGAACATATCGCATAAAGGTTAATGTTGCAAAATTTTGTATAAATTATACGAATACTAAACA
Source organism: Delias oraia (assembly GCA_018230265.1). Lineage (NCBI taxonomy): Eukaryota > Metazoa > Arthropoda > Insecta > Lepidoptera > Pieridae > Delias > Delias oraia. Next base: position 26,407 of record DWCF01000955.1, read on the forward strand.
AATGAAACGATTTTCTTGTAGACAAATTTAAATTTACGAAATAAAACACTGGTCGATAGTTAAGTCAACTTTTGTTTGTAATTCGAAAATATTTTATTTGTTTGTGAAGGAATGGTGAGACGTTACCACATACCATACCATACCGTTCTTAATTTATAAATATATAATGAAAAATGGCATTAACTTTTATACAATGTAAAGAAAACCTCCTTGTATATAGTTTTCTTTAAATTTTCAGTCATTTTACATGTGTCTTTTTGCAATATGAATATTGTCATTTAAAATTATTTTTAATATTATTATATATATACTATAGATAGTAAAAGACGTTAAATTAGTTTCAGAATTTTTTTTCAGCGACATATTTAAGATCCTTTTTACACGCATATTTTACGAATTTTTATAAGCGTTATTAAGTATTAGTAAGATATCATTATATATATTTTATGTCTCATGCTGTAAGATCCGATGCCACACTCCTTCGAATCGAGACGTATGAAATGTTGTGTGCATTTCAAGTACTACATCTGACAATTGTTCATATTTTTACCATATTCCTCAATCTTAAGAATGCTCTCAGCCAATTTTTTGTACACCAGTTTTGCTTTTATAATAATATATTTTACGATTTAGTAGTGAAAAATCTAAATTTTCATCCTTTTTAAGCCGAATTCTTTAGAGACGATTAGGGTGCTTTAATAATGTAGTTGGCAAAAGAATGTTTGCCGAGATCAATTAAGTAATTCATTGTTTTTACTTTATATCATACAGCATTGAAATACCTAAATTTTTCCCCCTTTTTTTAACAAAAATTCTTTAGCGATATTAGTAGGTACTTTAATTATGTCTATGTCAAAATTTTTGTCGGGATCAGCTAAATTTTTTTCTTTATTATTGTTCAGCATTGAAAACCCTAAATTTTCAACTTAACCAAAATTCTTCATTAGCGATATCAGTGGGTACTGTAATAATGTATGTGGATGTAGATTTTCACATGTTTCTAATGCATTTTGATGAGAAAATACTTCTCCATATAAAGTTTATAAATTTATTAAAGTTTGATAGAGATTAATTAATTCCTATTTTTTGGCATCTGTGACTAGCTGTCACAATTTTACCACTGTCTTTGTGATAATTTATTTACATTATTTACATAAATAACGACAGAGAACTGAGTAAGAATATAATCAGAGCTCAAAGGGACCAATTAAAACGAACAAAACATAGAGAGAACACTAATTAAGTTTTTACAGGACAATTTATAGATAAAAAAAATGAATTTATTCCTATATCGTAATATAATTTTACACAATTTTACTTCCTGTATCAATTTATATATAAAGATAACATTTCTAATGCAATCACTGACATATGTTCGCATTGTTAATTGTCAAAGTCAAGCTGCTGTCAATCCGGTAATAATTAGACTCTTGTCAATGCTGTCACAGACAGACTTCTGTCAGTTCGATTCGTGTCATTTTTACTCTTAAATGTGCCGAATAGCGCGCAGTGAAAGTGAGTTGGCGTGTATTCGACAAAAACATCGTTTGCGTATCAATTTGTGACATTGGACACGCCTATTGCGTATGTGTTACGGCCTTTGTTTTTATAAATACGCATCGGACGCGTTCAGAATAGATTTTAAAAATGTTTCATCGTTTGTAGCGTTACGAAATCTAATTTATACGCATATTTCCCAGTTTTTTTGTTGGATTTATTTCATTGTTTATAAATTATTTTCATTTTATTAACATTTACACAGTATTCTTCATAACGTAACTGACAATACCTAATTATGGAATATCAAGTAAATTACAAATTAAACATGATTTTGACATATGTGTTCCGGAACCTGCTTATCTGGTCAAACGTTATCTTCCCTTATAAATTAATAAAATATGGCAATTAACAAAAGAGGTTGGTACCACATTCAATCAAAAATTTAGGGTCTGAAAATGTTTAAACCTAAATCATAAAAAAAGAAATATTTCAAGTAAAAAACCTTTATGACCTATTTCTGAAAATAATAACTACTTTGCTTTGTTCCAGAAATTCTCCACTAAGAACCTTATTATTGTATTAAAGTTTAAATTTACTTTAAACATAATTACGTAAAATTTGTATGGCAGTATAGAAAAATGTGGGTTTTAGAACTTGCCGGCATTTTTTAAAATTTCTCTACTTAAGAACCATCCTCGCACTTTGAATTATATTGTAAAAAAAGAATTACCTAAATCGGTTCAGTTGTTATCGAGATTAAAACTCAGCCGCACATTCAGCGAATCCATTTTTATGTTATGAATATCGCCATATAACCACAGTGGGGCAGTTACCTCGATATTAGCAGATTACCGTCAACGTCAAAAAATGATGATTCAATAGAAATTTGAATCGTCAACGGGGTGAGTCTACTCCTGTTCCAACCCTACGCCTCTCCTAATAAAGAATAGACAAGAACCTTTTGAAGGGTTAATTTTTTTTAATCATGTTACATGTTCTTATAATGTTTTAAATCGTCCATGGACAGCTGCGAATTCCACGTTTTGGAACCGATTAACGGTGTCTCTTGACGTTTCTCTGATAACATCAGTAACTCAGCCATAGGAAACTATATTTTTATTTGTTAATAATTTACCCCATGGGAGAGCAATACTGATGCACTAATTGAGCCGGCTCATCCGAAACTGGAATGATAGTTGCACTTCAAACGTGCTTCTACTATGTTTCACTGAGTGAGTGAGAATATTGGATACCCTTAAAAATGCCGCTTAAGTGGCGTGAAAAACCGGCAACACAACTAATGCGCGGGATATGGCGTGATTTTTAATGGGCCGCGGTGTTTTCTTACCACATAGGTCATCCACCTGCTCTGTTGTCCGTTATACCATAAAAAAACCATGGGTCCATCTCTCCAGGTTCAATTAGAGGGACAATTGTTAAATTTTCTGCTGTATCCAAACTAAATATCCATCCATATACAAAACCGGTATAGGATTACAAAAGCGAAATAATTTTTCAAGGCGATCTTCGGTCACACTCCACTTACTTCAAAAACTATTCGACGGTAAACGCTCATGCCGCACGATATTCTGCGTCTATTGCGAACGCTTTTATTCACTCTTGCGCCATTTTATATATATTATATTTTATATATATATATTTTTTGGTTTTTGCACATGGCGAGTGCGAGTTTATACTGTCGAGTGTGATAGTATGTCTACACAATTCGACAACCGAATATTGTTGAATCTCTTAGCTAAGTGGTCTTATAAGCCATTTACGTAACGAGAGTTGAGTTAAAGAGTTGGAAAGCTAACGCAGTAATTGGGCCGGCTCGTCCGAAATTATACCACGACCAGGTGAAATGGTAATTAAAACGGTACTTCTACTATGTATCGCTGAGTGAGTGAGGATATTGGAGGTCCTTAAAAATGGCGTAAAATCCGGCAACACAACTAATGTTAACCAATTGTGGTGGAAAGTTGTGTGGACAGTTTTACATGAGCGGCGATGTTTTCTTACCTTGTAGGACACCCCCCTCCTCAGTACCATAAAAAAATAGATTTCGGGTTAAATTCTTGGCCCGATGAATCATTTTTGTTTTTAGTATAGCAGATAATGGAGCAGGTCGGTCTTCTGGACGGTAAAAAAACACTGCCGCTCGTATACATTCGCGCCACCCTCCATGTTTTAGTTGTTTTGCTGGACTCATTTCCCAAGTCTTATTGTTTGGAAATACCTCTCTAGGGTATTGATTCTACAAAGTGATAGTGCGTAGCACAAAATACCTTAAAAACGCTCAATCGTGGAATGATAATTATCAGTAGTCTTGTTGCCAGATTTTTATTGTCTACGATTTATAATTTCTCTAATCTCTATTTCACAGATGCTAGTTAAAATGTAATAATATTATTTATAATATTCTTAATTTACTTCATCACCATCATCATCATCAAGTCCACTGCTGGACATAGGCCTCTGCAAAGACGTCCAACTGTTACGATCTTGAGCGATCTGGGTCCAACAGTTGCCCGCGACTTTTAATTTAATTAATTGAATTAATGTTTTAATAAAACTATATAATGTAATAAACAAAGCATTTACACATTAATAACGAAAAAGCGGTCCTTCGCCGTATAAAAATTGAAGGTTTGTTTTACTGGTTGATAGATGTAACTTCTTATGTAATGTGCGATGTGCCGTAAATATTCCATTCAAAGAAAAGACGTCTGCGTGTTGTATGTACGTAATAAAACCTCTATGAAAGACACATACAAAGCGTAGTAAACAAACCGAGATACCAGGAGGATAGGCCCGAGTCTGAGTATCTCACAAAATTCCACCCATTAAAATTGTTCACAAGAGTACAGAAAAGGCGAATGACATAAAGGAACATTTCGATTTGTCTGTCCGACGGTCTCCCGGGAAATTAGTACGGGAATGACCGCGTCCCGGTGACGTAACATATCTGATACGTCAGATTCGGGATTGTCATTTTTCTAGCGTTATTAACAATACGAAGCAGACATGCTTCTTTGAAATTTTTTTTGATTGTACTGCTTTATTATTTTTGTATATAATACAAGCTGATTCCAGCAAACGTATAATAGTAATATTATTATCAAAAGTATTAAATATCTCTATTAAAAATAGACTGTGATTGTAGATGGGTGAAAATGTTAGATTTTATGTCTTTGTAAATTTTAAATCATAAAAAACATTTATTGGGTTCTTATATCTTCACTCACTCGGCAAAACACAGTAGCATTACAGTTTTACGATGGTTTTCTACGTTGGCCTACGTTGAACCGGCTCGTCCGAAGTTATATCACGAGCTCACAGAATACTCAGGCAAGTATTCTGTGTATTTGGTGAGTATTTTATGAAGCGGTACTAGTATTGTATTTCGCTGAGTGAGTGATATCTGAAGCTCTTAAAAAAGTGACATAAGAAGCCGACAATACAATTAATGCGCGGAATGCGGCGCAGTCGTTTCAGGGTGGCGGTGTTCGCTCCTTTGTCTAATATACTCTTAAAAAAGGTAAAAAATGTTAAGTACGGGTTTGAAACTAGTAAGAAGCAAAAGTCAGATCAATTTTAGTTAAAAATCTATTAGATTTCTGTAGGTCTCAGTAGGAAAAGTCTCAGAAGTAACTAAGAATATCGCTATTACGATTGTTAAAAAGGTTGAGGGTGGCACTTAAGCATAATTAATTGAAAGTTATTTATATTCGGCACCGTACGAACATGCAAGTAACTCTTTAAATGTGAAATAGCGTCTACAATTCTACATCGCCGCACACCAAAGCAAATGTCGAGTTATTATTTAATCTATATCAATTGGTATTTCTCGACGAATGCCTGCCGAGCGCGTGCGAAGTGTTTCCTGGATTAAATTTACTTCCATTAAGATACTACATGAAGGCGAACAAATATTAGTTATGATGCAATTTTTATCCTGGAATTTCTAATTACAGAACACCTGTTCTGACCCACCTGGGTCTCTATATGGAAAGATAACAAAGGCGCCCATGGAAAACCGCGCCATATTCCGCGCATTAGTTACGTTGCCGGCTTTTTACGCCGTATATATGAATTTTCGTCCTACCCCGCGTTAAGTTGTAAAGGCCTTTGTGGCCAACAGTGAGTTAGCCATTATTAAAAAACGTTCTAAATGAATTGATTAAAAGCTTACATTTAAAAAGCGCTCAGAACTCTAAATTTAATTAACAAGCGCCGCGAATGAACTCCGCGAACGAGGACAAAGGACTCAACGATCGTATGCATTGAAATTAGAATTTGGAATGAATAAATATGAAAATCTCTCAATCAGAGCGGCGATTTAATAAAGCCGCATTAAAAATGGCGAAGGGAGCGACCAGTTTCGTTAGAACACGTGTCGCGCTTAACTAAATCCGTTATCGGAACGACTCAAAGGATTTAATTTCCTGTCGACGAAATGAAAATCGATTAGTTTGACTTCCGACGGAGGCCGGCGCCCGGGGGCCGATAGTTTCCGATTTGGTTTCGTTGAACCTAATAAGACGAGTGGGCTAATAAACTTGCCATCACTGCGACCTAGGTGCAATTCTAACATAAAAGGCTTCGACAATTTTGAATTTTCGCGTGCTTCGTATTTTTTTTCTAGCGTGGGAGTGTCATGCTGCCGCATAAATCACTCGTGAAAAAGACGCACAGATTGGGCCGGCTCAACACAAAGTGATACCATGGGCTCAGAGAAAACTCAGCGTGAAATGGAACTTGTAATGTGTTTCCCTGAGCGAGGGAGGATATCGGAGGCCCTTGAAATTATTCCGCTTAAGTAGCCTAAAAGCGCCTGTAGCGCGGTTGTCCATGAGCGGAGGTTATCTCTATAGAGGAGACCTACTTGCTCCATTACCCGTTATACTATAAAAATACACTTAGCCTGTAACCCAGGCTTAATATAAATTCCTCTGCTTATAAGGTAACTTCAGTTTTTGTTTTCTTGTCTTTAATTTCTTTATTATAACAACTCCGCCACGCTTTGGTGATGTTGGCGGCTTATTACGCCTCGTAACTACTAACCAGCAAGCAAAACTTCGTGGACATACAGTGACCTCACTCTCTCATCGAAATACAGTACACGTACATATTTGTATTAATATAAGCTTCAGCGAGGTTATGCTACAAAATAGACGAAGAGAATTCAGTCTCTAAAGACAAACGACGGGAAATTTATATACTGATGTGTAATATTTAGGTATTTGTTTTTATAAAGAAACTCTCGAAAGAGAATAAATAATTATGCTACTATATAAAACGAAAATTAATTTAATATTCGTTTAAATAAGAATATTAATTAATAAAGATTTGAAACTAATAAATGATATTTTTAAAGTGATTTTTCAACAGTAAAAACTACTTTATAAGCTTATAATACTTTATAATGTTTAGTAGTTATATATCTCACTCCAATAAAAATACCTTATATAAAGAAATAGTCGTTTCTGTTTTAATAATTCAGTTTCTATACTGATCTATATTCTAACTAAAGTAATAATTAAACGTCTTCAACTCACCGAATTCTTTAACGTTTTAGCTTAGTTTGACTGTGGTATCTGTAAGAAGAAAATACATTATTATTGATTGGTAGTAATGTAGTTTTAACCTCGGCAAATGTCTTCTTCTCCCTCCTCTATGATGCCTCAGTATGCTATGTTCACCACGTAACACTTTTCATTATATTTAGATCCATTTACCTTTTCATTAAATGTACAACGTGTAAATCTGTACAACCATCCAATCCAATCCAATCCAAACCAATTTTATATTTATTAGAAAGATTTAAACCGATAAATTATATACCAATTATAAACAATTCACTAGAATTTTATTTTTAGCTTTAACATTTTTTTTTTGGCAACGGTGGCAAACGAGCAGGTGGCTCAACCACGATAAGCGGTCCTCCGCCCATGGGCAACCCTAGCTCTTGCAGAACCGCGGGTGCGATGCCGGCCTTTAAGGGATAAGTACGATTCTAACCAACAGCCCCTTTTTTTAATAGCAGTATTATTTAGCAATTTATATGTCAAAACAACATTTGTATTAGCTGAGTACCTATATATCTTATGTGGTTTGTTTTACTTAATGGATTGAGCTTGCTATTAAAAAGTTCAGTTTATTAAATTTGAACATTAAATAATTGAAAATTGAACTAATTACAGTTATACTTGTATTTTTTTTTATTCTATAGCGGACAACGGAGCAGGTGAGTTCTCTTATATGGTAAGAAGACACCGCCACCCATGAACAACCGCGCCACAGTCCGCGCAATGGTTTTTTGCCAGCTTTTTACTTTTAAGGTCCTCTGATATCCTCACTCACTCTGCGAAACAGTACAAGTACCGTTTCACGCTGAGTATTCTGACAAAACGTAAATTGAACTAAATGCAGTACAAGATTCAGGATTTTACGATGAAATACCTGCCATTTATATAAATTTGTTAAATAAGTATAGGTCTCTATAATGCGCTACAGATAATTATGAAAAAATAAGTTATTAAAACAAGCACATTTAAGTGTCCTTTTAGAATCGAAGAATTCGGCCAGTATCATCACATGATCCGAATGACCAACGGAATTCTATGAAGTAAATTTTAACTCAATTGGAATACGTGATTCGTATATACATAGTTTGCTTAAAGTTTATTTGTTTCAAGTAGTCCAATATTTTACATAGCTCACAATGTTGAAAGATTACCGCAATCTAAGGTTTTGGTTACGTTGCCGACTCTTTATGCTACTTAAGTAGTATAGGGTATCTCCTCAGTCACTCAGCGAAACATATGAAAAATCTAAAAAGGGGCGATAGTACACAGAATACTCAGCGCGAAACGGTAAACGTATTGTTTTTCGCAGAGTGAGTGAGAATATCGGAGGCCCTTAATAGTGCCGTTTGAGCGGCGTAAAAGCCGGCAACACAACCAATGCGTAGACTGTGGCGAAGTTGTTCATGAGCGGCCGTTTTCTCTTACCATAAGAGACCCATCTGCTCCGTTGTCCGCTATAGGGTAAAAAAAAAGATAGACTTATTATTAACTGCCATGGTGGTGGCTGTCTGAATCTCTTCTATGAATTGAAATATAGCCATTTATTTTAATCGATGAGAAAGCGATAATTTGCTTTGTTTAATGTGTGTTTAATTTGTATATTAATTTGTCATTTTGCAGTATTTTTTAAAATCTGTTCATCATTGAAAGTCAATGCTAAAATAGAAAGCAATTGAAAAATCACACTTTAAAATTCCCTTTTATATTTATATGTTATTATTTATAAATAATATAAATTATAAATATTAAGAAAATGCCAGACATAACAGGATAGAGAAATCAGCATATTAGTCTCGTAATTAAAAATAATTAGCTAAAGGCAAACGTGTAATTTTTGTGCTCTGTAACTTGTCAGTCTGTCATGAGACAAAATATATAAATAATTATTATTAAACCAATAATTATTATAAACTGTGATAAAAATACATTCGTTGAGGCTTACAACGCACGCAAATTTATCTTTAAGATATGTTTTTACTTAAACACCGCAATTTATATAGAAAATATAGAATTACAGATCATTTTGTACTCTTAAACCTCATTTACACTTTTGTGATTCTTAATAGAAACTCACATGCTCCAAAAGGAACAGCTGGAAATCGATTTATACGTTTGCGAGTCATTAAAAAGCCACAAGCTGCAATTTGTTACAAATAATTTGAGTTTACACAGTGTGAGTGTTCATATGTTCCGGATTAAACGACGACGAAATGTGAGACGACCTTATTAAGGTCGCGCGAAGACCCTGGATGCAGGTCGCCTCCAACAAGTATACATGGAGGTCCGAAGGGGAGGCCTATGTCCAGTAATGGACGTCCTACGGCTGAAATGATGATAATGATATGTTCCGGGTATGCAAGCATGACTGACGTAGAATTGAGACAAGTTCGATATTTGTTTCAGCTTTTACATGTAGTGAGGCATAATTTTCAATTTAAAAATAAACAAGAACCTGAAAGATCTGA